>CAUYRH010108738.1:0-59290 GCA_963574655.1 Perodicticus potto
CCAAGAATGGGAAGTGGATGGGCATTGCCTTCCGAATCCAGAAGGAAGCTTTAGGGGGTCAGGCCCTCTACCCTCATGTCCTGGTGAAGAATTGTGCAGTGGAGTTCAACTTTGGGCAGAGGGCAGAGCCCTACTGTTCCGCCCTCCCAGGGTTTGCCTTCATCCAGCACCTTCCCCTTAGTGAAAGGATCCGGGGCACCGTTGGACCAAAGAGCAAGGCAGAATGTGAGATTCTGATGATGGTAGGCCTCCTTGCTGCTGGCAAGACCACATGGGCCATTAAACATGCAGCCTCCAACCCTTCTAAGAAGCACAACATCCTGGGCACCAATGCCATCATGGATAAAATGCGGGTGACGGGCCTACGTCGGCAGCGGAACTATGCTGGCCGCTGGGATGTCCTGATCCAGCAGGTCACCCAGTGCCTCAACTGCCTTATCCAGATCGCTGCCCGCAAGAAACGCAACTATATCCTAGATCAGACAAATGTTTATGGGTCAGCCCAGAGACGAAAAATGAGACCATTTGAAGGCTTCCAGCGCAAAGCTATTGTGATTTGTCCCACTGATGAAGACCTGAAAGACCGAACAATAAAGAGAACCGACGAGGAAGGGAAGGATGTCCCTGATCATGCGGTCTTAGAAATGAAAGCCAACTTCACCTCGCCAGATGTTGGGGACTTCCTGGATGAGGTTCTTTTCATCGAGCTGCAGCGGGAAGAAGCAGACAAGCAGGTGAGGCAATACAATGAGGAAGGCCGCAAAGCTGGGCCGCCCCCTGAGAAGCGCTTTGACAACCGAGGTGGTGGCTTCCGGGGCCGTGGCTTTCAGCGCTATGACAACCGAGGCCCCCCTGGAGGCAACCGAGGAGGCTTCCAGAACCGAGGAGGAGGCAGTGGTGGAGGAGGCAACTACCGAGGAGGTTTCAACCGCAGGGGAGGTGGTGGCTATAGCCAGAACCGCTGGGGTAACAACAACCGGGATAACAACAACTCCAATAACCGAGGCAGCTACAACCGGGCTCCCCAGCAACAGCCGCCACCACAGCAACCGCTGCCACCACAACCACCACCCAGCTACAGCCCTGCTCGGAACCCCCCAGGGGCCAGCAGCTACAATAAGAACAGCAACATCCCTGGCTCAAGCGCCAATACCAGCACACCCACTGTCAGCAGTTACAGCCCTCCACAGCCGAGTTACAGTCAGCCACCCTACAACCAAGGAGGTTACAGCCAGGGCTACACAGCTCCACCACCACCACCTGCCTACAACTATGGGAGCTATGGCGGCTACAACCCAGCCCCCTAAACCCCCCCACCGCACAGACCTACCCTCAGCCCAACTATAACCAGTATCAGTAGTATGCCCAGCAGTGGAACCAGTCCTATCAGAACCAGGGCCAGTGGCCACCATACTATGGGAACTACGACTATGGGAGCTACTCTGGGAACACACAGGGTGGCACAAGCACACAGTAACCAGTGTGCCTCAGAGGCTCCCAGAGGCTCTTGCCGGTATCCTCCACCAGCGCTTGCCTGGGCCCCTCCTCTACTCCCACCAGGTCCTGTGGTGCTGGGGATGGGGTCATCCCAGGGCTGCCTCCCTCTAGCCCACCGCCTCCTCTCTGAGGGGCTTCTTTCCTCCACACAGGGCCAGGCATATTTTTCTCTGGATTCAAACAGTAAACAATGACCTTTTTATTTTCTGTTTCTCTCCCCTTAACCCTCAAACCTCCCACCCCCTGTTATTCCTACCTTCTTCCTTTTGACTAAATAATTCCACCCCCTCCTTGGTCATACAGTGAGGCTATGGTGACTGAGGGGAGACCCCTTATTCACTCATCCCAACCTTGCTCCAGCCCCTCGGCTTCCCAAACCTTCATGCAGTTGGTTGTAAATTCTTCCAGGAGCTGTTTTACTGTCAACTTTTCAGGATTAAAAAAAAAAAAAATCAAAAACTTAAAAAAAAAAGTTTAAAAAGAAATGCGGAGGGAGGAAGCAGTGACATATTTTTTTGGTAATTATGATTTTTTTTTTAATTTTTAGAATTTGTCTGTTTTTACTATGGGTCGGCTGTTGATATTTTTCATCAAGATAACCATTTCTTTGCTGAGTTTAAGTGACTGAGGAAGAGCCACACCCTCAACAAAACAAAACACAAAAAACAAAACCACAGAATCATTAACCTAACTTTTTATACCATGTCTCAGTTCCCCATAACTTTGCACACAAGCTTCTGTGTTCAGTTGAATTGTAACTGCTTTTTGTATTTGGAGAGAGTGTGACTATTGAACTTGAAACCTTTTATTCCAAAAAAAATAAAAAATAAAAAAATAAAATAAAACACTGGATGGGTCTAAAACATTTTGTGACAATAAATGTAGGTTAGAAAGAAGCAAGTGGAATTAAAGGATTTCGGTTCATTGCACTGTTTGGGAATAAGCTAGAGATCTTGATTAACTTTAGTGTTTTTCTAACTATCTGTGATAAATGTCCCTCCAACTTTTTTCCCAATCCATCATGAACTGATCTTTTCTGAAATATAATAAAAATAAATCACTAGAAAAATGATCACATCCACGAATGTACTGGCAACATCAAATTGACCCAAATGTTTCTAAATGTTACTTACAATCACTATACTTACTGCCCAGGAATTGGTACAAAATAGTTTAGAGTGGCACTTACCTGTGGTCCACTCTTTCTGCCATATTATTTCTAACCTTTGCTAAATCAATTATATATTTAAAATTTTAAGATAATTGACAAATAAAAGAAATAGAATATATACCTTTCAACTAAATAGAATAAAAAGATATATATTTATAAAGTGAAATGGTATAGAAAACTAACTCCAACCATGATCACAATAAATGTATATGGAATAAAATGACCAGTTAAAAAATGGAGTGTCAGAGCAGATAGAAACAACAAAATTTAACTTTTCTGTATATGTATTTAGACTATTTGAATGAAATTTACCTAAGTCATAAAGGTAGACAAAGGGGTATATGGCACACCTCCTGGGTGAAGGACTCAAATAATGTAACTTAATCATATGTACCCTTATATTAATCCACTCCACAAAAAGTAGAGAAAGGCTGAATGTAAAGGATGAAAAATAAAATAACAAATGTGGTAGTTAATTTTATATGTCAATCTGGCTAATCCACAATATCCAGATATTTTGCCAAATATTATTCTAGATGGTCAACAAAATAATTAAAAGCACAATTTAATGGCCATATATAAAGCTTTCTACTCAACTATTGAGCAAGAATGAGATCTTATCTCTACTATAAATAGAAAATTAGCCAGGGGTGTTGGCATGCACCTGTATTCCCAGCCACTGGGGAGGGTGAGGTAGAAGAAATTACTTGAACTCAGGAGTATTGGAGTTACGGTGATCTAGGTTGTTGCCATGTCACTCTAAACTGATTGACAAGTGAGACTCTGTCTCAAAAAACAAAGAAAAACTCATAGGTTTTGAAATCTAAAACTACATTTTTAAATAACTCATATTTTCAAAATGGAATTATAATGAAATTGTTAAAAAATTTTGAAATAAATGATAATATACTATATATCACAACAGGTGAAAAACAGTACCCTACAAGGGTTACTTCTAGCCCTAAATACTTATATCAGACAAGAAAACAGTGTGAAAAACAATGAGCTTATCATGCAAATTAATAGAAAAAGAAAAGCAGAGTAAACCCAAAGAAAATAGAAGGAAAGAAATAACCATAGGCGCAAACATCGACGAAACAGAAACAAGCATATATACAAAACGACCAACAAGGCCCACACGTGATTCTTAGAGTAGGCCAATTGGGCAGACAAATCTCTGGAAGGTTGCTCATGAAGAAAAGAGAAAAGACAGAAAACAGCACAAGGAACAAAAAGGGGGGCATAAACAAATACAGCTGGGATGAAAAGTATTAAGGCACTTAGTGGCTTATGTGTTTCATGGGCAAATTATTTAACCTCTATAATGCTTTGGTTTCATCATTTGTAAATTAGGATTATCTAAAAAGTACCAATTTCATATGGTGGTTGTGAGAATTAAACTGGTTCACGTATGTAATCAGTCAATGGCAATAAAAGCTAATATATTTAATGCTTGCTAAATGTTACCTGTGGCTCCTGTTGTTGGTGATTATTCGTTATGTTTTTCCTTAGATTATTAGACTACTGACATTTTCAAAAGTTTATCTTCTCCATTTTTCCACTGTTTTCTGTTTTATTAATTTCTGTTCTTATATTTAGTATTTTATTCCTCTGCTTTCTTTGGGCTTATTGTTATTCTTTTACAACCTTCTTTAGTTGAACATTCAACACATTTATTTTCAATGTTTCTTGTTCTTAAAGTTCATCTTTAATGATAAAAATCTATTTTTAGCTAAAGTACTAATGTGTCACTTCAGTTAAATCATACAATTTTATTTCTTCAGTTCTACGGTGGTCTTAAAACATGCATGGCGGTTCTTTGACACTCCTCCCATCAAAAATAGAATCTAATTTCCCTCTTTTTGAATTCAGACCAGCCTTAGGGACTGACCTTGAATGGGTAGAAAGTGTTCACTTCTGAAGCTAAGTGATATCTGAAGCTGTCATAAAAGGTTGAGATAGCTTCTGCAAGGCTCTAGAGCTCCTGAGATGGACGTCCTTAGAACCTACCAACCATGTCCTGGGGAATCCCAGGCTACATAAAGAGGCCACGAGCAGGTGTTTCAGCGTGTGACAGCAAGCATCATCTGCCAGACCTGAGAGTGAGCCTTTTCATGATATTAAGCCCCAGCCTTTGAGATGCACCAGCTGGTGTCCTATGGCGCAGAGACAAGCTGACTTTATTGAGCCCAATACAAACTACATATCTGCCAGAAAAATAGCATGGTTTGTTTTGTAGCAAACTAGAAAAGTTCAAAATATTTTCTGTTTTAACAATATCCAATTATTTTAAAGCCATTAATTACTTAGAAGTATGTGTATTCTGAAGGTTTCAAACAAACAATGGTATTGGTAATAGGGGTGATGGTGATGGTATATTTTGTCATTCATTTCTAAATTAACTATGGTTAGAAATGTGGTCTGAGCATATATGTTATTTGTATTTGGTTTAAAATTTTTGCCACGGTGAGTAAGTATAATTGCTCCATGTGTCCCTGTAAAGAATACACCTTTGTTTGGTGTATCCTTCTTTGATATCTCTCTTTTCCTCTCATTTTTTTTTTCAGGCAGACAGGGAAGATTTCTAACTCTTCTCAAAATATAAATATATATTTAAAACCACTGATCTAACAAAAATTACGTTTTGGGTTTCTACTAGGTCAGTGGTTTTAAACTTTTTAATCTCAGAACACTTCATATGTTAAAAAATTGAGGACCTCGAAGAGTTTTTGCTTATGCAGGATATGTTCATTCATGTTTAGAAAAGAAAACTGAGACATTTAAAAAATTATAAGTTTATTTAAAAACACTAAATGTTTGAATCTTAGCCTATGTTTTATTTTTCTATTTTCCAAAAAAGAAATAATTAGGAATAAGAATGACATTGTTTTACACTTTTGCTAATGCTTTAATGATGTCTTACTATGTATAAGAAGATAGCTGCATTCTATGAGAATCTGCTTCTGTATTTGATCTGCTGGGATGTATTGTGTTGGTAGAAGTATATGGAGAAAATCCAGCCTCACAGAGACAGGTAATTAGAAAACAGAGATGTATCATAGTAGTCTTTTCAGATAATTCTGGATATTCTTGTTTCATACAATACCAAAATTCAACAAGTAGTAGTTTCTTTTTTTGTTTTTGTTTTTTCTTTTTTGAGAGAGAGAGTCTCACTCTGTCACCCTGGGTAGAGTGCCATGGTGTCATCAGAGCTCACAGGAACCTCAAACTCCTGGGCTCAAGCGATTCTCTTACCTCAGCCTCCCACATAGGCTGGGACTACAGGCACCTGCCACAACACCCAGCTAGTTTTTTTTCTATTTATAGAGGGTCTCACTCTCCTCAGACTGGTCTTGAACTCCTAAGCTCAAGCAATCTGCCTGCCTCAGCCTCCCAGAGTGCTAGGATTACTAGGGGTGACCCACTGTGCCCAGCCCATGTGGTCATTCTTAAGGATAACTGGGACGTGGAATGGAAACCATATCAGAAAACTTTTAATACTCTGTAACATTAAAATCCATTGGTTTATCTGAACCTGAATGGGTCTCTTGCCATACACAATTTTGTAATCTTAAGCATTTTTCATCTGGAAAATTTTGGTCTACTGAGTTATAAAGATCTGCCCAAGTGTTAACACATTTTATTATTTAGTACATGTTATCAAAAAAAAAATCACTTCATTAATATCACCACTGGGAAGCTGTCTAACTCTCAGGTATGAGTACACATCTTCTAAAATCTAATTTTGCTTGAAAACTCAAATTTTATGGCAACAAATGTTGTCAGTTTTCCTTAAAGTCACAGCCTTACTTTGTTCATCTTTAATAAAATGCCTGCCAAATGCTCAAGTCTAATCTGTCTGTCAATAGTTATTCTTTTGAATAAAAATGGTGTACCAGACTTCAGGAATGATGACGTAAGGAGGTCCATAGACTCATTCTCCAGCAAAATAATGATAATTATTGGTAGAAATTATTTTAAAACAATAATTTTAACCCTTTGGTTACCAAGAAGTAAAAGCATACACATACTATATATTTTTATTTTAATCTTAGATTTATACAGCTAAGGAATATGTTCACAGAGTTTTTTAGTAAAAATACTTTTCCACGGGCTCGGGGCCTATGGCTCAACAGGCTAAGGCACCAGCCATGTACACCAGAGCTGGCGGGTTCAAATCCAGCCTGGGCCCGCCAAACAACAATGATGGCTGCAACCAAAAAAAGTGGCTGGGCGTTGTGGCGGGTGCCTGTAGTCCCAGCTTCTTGGGAGGCAGAGGCAGGAGACTCGCTTGAGTCCAGGAATTGGAGGTTGCTGTGAGCTGTGATGCCACAGCACTCTACCCAGGGTGACAGCTTGAGGCTCTGTCTCAAAAAAAAAAAAAAAATACTTTTCCACGGTTAATTTTTGCATGTGGTTCTACATAAAAACCCTTGGGAAACCAAGGGTTGCTTTGTTTCTCATTTTTGTGATAGTCAGCAAAACAGTTCTTGTTCTTGCTCACAGAGTCCAATTCCACATGTCTGACACGCCCTTTCTGTGCCTGTGGACTTTTAGCCAGACTGCACAGGCCGATGTGCAGCTGTCTAATGGTTTCTCTTGAGGAACGAAGGGTTTGAAGCTGTTGACATGAGTTGCTGATATTCTGCTCTTGGGGAACTAGTTGTGTCCCTACAAGTCCTGCGATGCCAGCCCATCAAAAGTCTTTGAGGTACATGCCCTCCTTTGGATTTAGCTCCTTGAAAACAATGCTGGTATTTACCACTGTGACATCCAATGATTTCTGAGGACAATGAGCATTCAAAACCCTCTAGCAGTAATGTTATTCCTTCAGGAATATTTGGCCCAACTTCTTCTGAAAATTCAGAGGCAATATTGTATATCCAATGACACAACAAAGTCATTTTCACACGCTGGCACTTATGTGTCATAGCATATCGTAGCTCTTTCTAAATCTTCTGTTTCATCAGCCAAATCTTGATGTAAATGTCCTACTGTGTCCTATTTTCAAAGTCACCTTCATTGTCACTTTTGGATACACATGACTTGTCATCACTTGGTATTTCATCCAACTAACTGTATGCATTCTCACTGTTCTCTTCCAACACCTCTACTTCCTCAATGCCATTTTTGAGGATACGCAACAGTATAGGTGCTTACACCCCAGTGCTTACAATCAGAAACCACACCCAGTTTTATGATTTTTTACAAAATTCTCATCAGAATGCTTTATCATAACACAAACATAATTTGAAATTTAAAATACATACTTTCAAAACAAGGGCAGTATCTTATTTTATATAGTCATAAGTAAACAGAAAGCTCTGGTAAGACTGCACCAGATGTAAACACATAACCCCCACCACACCAAACTACGACAAAGGTGGGAAATACTCGCAACCTTATATTTAAGTACAAAGCTATAGGTCACCAGCTGACAGTGTAACATTCAGTTCTGCTGAGAAACCACCTGGAGGCTGGGAAACCAACTTCAACAAGGTGGTAATTCCCTGAAACCAGGAGAAATAAGAGTTCAGTGTCTGAAATTATCTTAAGGGTATAACACAAATGAAGAAACATTTATTCAAAAAACTCTCCTAAAACATGTAAGAACGGTGTAAGGTTGTGGCATTTCAACCATGATACTCTCCATTTCTACCCCTTCCCAGATGAGCGTGACAGAAATTCCACTCTTGGCTGGTGCACCTAAGAACATAAGGCTCGCTGTCTCACCAGTTCCCAGGTAAGGGTTCAAGTGTATCTCAGGAAAGACATGCCACCAGCATTTCTCGTCCTATCACCATGTGATGTAGAGGATAAATTCCAGGCAATTCCAGCAGAGAGGCTGACACTCCCTCCACCAAGTTCCCACTCAGAGCGCAGGTGCAATGTTGGTGTGTCACACCAAAATACTGGGGCCCTCACTGCCCTTACCCCAATTGCTTACAGGGTAAAGGTTCATGGTGGAAGAGGCAAACTGGAAAGACCAGCAGTTTGCACCCTGCTTGTACGGTAGGGGTGTATCTCTGAGTCAAACAGGCCACTGGCCCTTCCTCCAGGTCAAGTCATGGCTCAGAGATTTTGCCTGGGAAAACAGGCAGGTCTTAAGAACAAAGAACTCCAAAGTTCTCCACAAAGGAGATGACTTAATTTGAAACAAGGTATGAGAAAGGTTCAAGCCTAAGGATGCTTTCAAAAACAAAGGAACTTTGGTGATAAGCAAGTTAGGGGGGGCTAGTGGTTTCACTGTAAGCAACAAGTTGAACTGGTAGCTCAGCTTTTTAAGACAGTCTCACTCTTGCCCAGGCTAGAGTGCCTGGAGTCAGCCTAGCTTATGGCAGCCTCAAAGACTAACCTCAAAAACTACTCATGCCAAGGAGCCTGAATTCGGTGGGATCAGACAGTACAGCAATTTTTGCCCTGGACTGTTCTTGAAAACAAACACAGCAATAAGCCAGCAATTAGTGGAGGCTAACAGTGGGGTGTGACACCAAAGAAGCAGAAAGTTTAACACAGAGATCAGCAAGAGAGACAAAGACAGCCCTGCTAAAGCCATGATCTTCCCAGGGTGGCTGCACATGCCCAAGGCTTAGGAGCACATCAGAGGCTTAGTGCTATGCAGGAAGATAGATACCTCTAAAATAATGTAGCCAGGCACTGAGCAAATACTAACAAGCCCCTGCAGAAGGGGAACCGCTGACTAGAGTTGCTGCAATATATTATCTAAAATGACCAGTTTGCAACAAGAAATTACAAGATATGCAGAGGAACATATAAGCCATACAAAGAAAGAAAAGCCAGAAACAAAAACTGTGAGAGGATCCTGATGTTGTATTTAACAGACATACATTTCAGAGAAGAATTATAAATACGTTCAAAAAACTAATGGAAATCACATTTAAAGGTCTAAAGGAAGGTATGATGACAATGTCTTATCAAATGGAGACTATCAATAAAGAGATGTTTTTTCAAAAGTGAAATTCTAGTGTTGAGAAGCACAATAAATGATATGAAAAAATTCACCAGCAACCCTCAACAGTAGATCCGAACGAGTAGAAGAAAGGACCAGCAAACTTGAAGATACATTGACAGAGATTATGCAATCCAAAGAACAGAGAGAAAATAAGAAAGAAGAAAGATGAACAGAGCCTTAGACAAATGTGAGATACCATTAAGTGCATCAGTAAATGCAAAATGAAAGTACTAGGAAGAGAATGAAAGGAGCATTAAAAAGTATTTGAAAAAATAATGGCTGAAAACTTTTCAAATTTGAGGAAAATAGCCCTATGTTCAAGAAGATCTCCAACTTAATACTGAAAAAAGTGAAGGCTGGATGCCATGGCCCATGCCTGTAATCTGGGAGGCAAAGGTGGGTGGATTGCTTGAGCTCAGGAGTTCAAGACCAGCCTGAGCAAGAACAAGACTCTATCTCTACTAAAAATAAAAAATATATGAAAAACAATTAGCCAGGACCTACTCAGGAGGCTAAGGCAGGCTAAGGCTAGGAGTTTGAGGTTGGAGTGAGCTATGATGATGTCACTGCTCTCTAGCTGGGGTAACAGAGCAAGACTATGCCTTGGGGGAAAAAAAAACAAGGAAAGGAAAAGTGAACTCTTTTCTTTTTCAGCTGAAATTGTGTCTTCCCTCAGGTGATGGCTATCATCTAAGCAACTGCATAGACAAAAACCTAGTGGTCCTTTTTATCTCCTCTTTCTCTCCTACATCCAATCCAAGAGCTAGTCCCACATGCCTCCTTGACAGTGTATCTCAAATCCTAAATCTCTCCATCTCCACTACTACTATAGCAGTCTATCGTCATCTGCACCTGTATCTAGTCCCGTCACCTCCTAACTTGTACCCACCCATTCCAATCCTTTCTTCACACAGAAGCCATACAGAATCACTTCACTCTCTTGATTAGAACCACCCAAGCATTTCCTACTGCAATTAGAATCCAAACTCTACCAAAGTGACACTTGCTCACAGTGTCCACCTGTGTCCTCATCTCCTACCATTTCTCCCCAAGCTGCAGTGTTTCGGCCTCACTGAACAAGTCAAGTTTGTTCCCCATAAGGCCCTCTGCACTTGGAGTGCTAGAGGCCCTGAAGACTTTCCTGGTCCTCTGCATGACAAGCTCCTTCTCAACATTCATTTCTCAGATATCAGAGAGGCCTTGCCTGATCTTTCCTTCTCCAGTCTCTCTCAATTAAAAAATGGGCAAAGTATCTGAATAAACATTTCCCCAAAGAAGATATACAAGTGGCCAATAAGCACATGAAAAGGTGTTCACTATCACTACTCATCAGAAAAGTGAAATTAAACCACAATGAGATACCTCTTCCCACCATCAGGATGGCTATAACCAGAAGGACAAACAATGGCGAGTGCTGCTGCTGCTAAGGATATAAAGTAATCAGCACTCACATACTCCCATATGCTGACGGTGGGAATATAAAATGGTGCAGCCATTTTGGAAAAAGAGCTGGAGAGTTCCCCAAATGATTAAACATAGAGTTACCAAATGACCCAGAAGTTCTGCTCATAGGTATATACACAAGAGAAATGAAAACATGTCTACAGGAAAACATGTATACAAATATTCGTAGAAGCATTATTAAAAATAGCAAAATGGGAAAAAAAACCCAAAATGACCACCAGCTGATAAACGGACACAAATGTGAGCTATAACCATACAATGGAATATTATTTGGCAAAAAAGAAAAAGAAATGAAGTGCTACACAATGGATAAATTCTGAAAGCATTACGTTCAGTAAAAGAACTAAAAAGGCCACATAGTGTATAATTCCTTTCATGTGAAACATTCAGAATAGACAAACCTATAGACAGAAAATTTAGTGATTTCCAGGGGACTGAGAGAGAGAGGAGATTGGGACGTGCCTGTTAGTGGGTATGAGGTTTCTTTTCGGGGTGACAAAAATGTTAAAAAATTGTGATGATGGTTGCACGACTCTGTAAATACATCAGAAAACAATGAATTATGCATTTTAAATAGGTTAATTTTATGATATGTGAATCACGTCTCAATAAAGCAGTTATTTCTTTAAAGGGATATATTGTTCCTCTTCCCCCAACTGCTGTGCGAGCTCCACAAAGGCAGGCCTTTTCTTATCTGGTTCACCACCATATGTTCACGTCTCCAACAGGGTCTCGCACATAACAGGCACTCAAATCATTATGAAGTGGATGAGTTAACATCTTAGAATATTTTCCCCTCATCTTTGGCTCTCTGTGTATGTATTCTTCTGTGCAATTTAAACTTAATTACACTGCATTTTGCCATATATAATGTGTCATTTTTGAGGGGAAAAAAAAAGGCTTGGGAGCAGGGGAGCCCAGCAAGCCTCCTGGGACTGCTGCACCCTCCTGCCTGGGCCTGCTGGGTACACAGGATTCCAGGTTGGGAGGATCGGGATCCAGCAGAGCAGGCTGGAGTGGCCTCCACCCCAAGCACCCTGATAAAGGGAGAGGCTCCAGGGAGAAAAAGGTTCCAGGGAGGGAAGGGCTTCCAGAGGGAAGGGGCCTTGGGGGGCTGGTGTGGTCTGCACATTACCCGGGGAGCATCAGCCCTCCCCAGATATGTTTCCCCTGGCTACTTTCTCAAGGCATGTTTTCCTGACAAGTTGGGTCCAAAACATGGGTGCACATTATACACAGGAGCGTGTTTTACCTGGCAAAAGACAGTATATCAGGCATTTTCTAAAACATTAAAACTTGCCTTAAACATTGTTTAATTATAATTTTTCATGTAAAATAGGCAATTATATCTATTTTCTTAGCAACTCATTTCTTCTGATCTTGAAATACTGTCATTTCCCTTTTTTCTTTTAATTTTGTAGTCTGCACCGCTGATTATTTAGAATGATAAATAATCCAACACAAGGATTGGTTAAGCTTCTCTGAAAGAGAAGGAGATGATACAGGCCATCTTCAGTCTCATGTTTCTCTACTCCTCTCCACACCTCCCCCACTAATTAACGAAAACATAACAATTACTTCTTTTATTGGTCAAATACTATTTCTCTTTGAACAATAAATCACTGCCTTTATTATAGTGGGAACCCCAAGGTAAATAGCTGAATAGAATTGCAATTTTGATGGACAGATACACCACAATATTCCAGAACGTGTTGTGAGGTTTCCTGCAGCACAGTGCTATCCAAACTACATGCTGGGGCTCTGACCCCCACCAGAATACCTTTCTGTTATTATAGCCCAGAAGCATTTACTTTCTGGTCCTGAGGTTGGGGAAGTTGCTGCCAATTCTTCTCCTTTTATATCTGCTTAGCATTAAATCACAGATGCTGCTGGGAACTAGTCACTTGACCTCCCTCCTCCTGTTGATGTCATTTTATTGACCCTTTAAACTAATGGGTGTATCAACACTGTTGTCCCAGGGTAAGGTAAATTATTGATGAGCTTACAGGCAAAAGGTGCTCTTAAAGGCAAAAGAGTTTCTCTCTTGAGAAAATCCTAATAGGGGAAAATATAGAGGGAAAAAAGATAGAAAAAATTAGGGTTTTAAGTTGCCCATAAATGTTAGACATAAATAGGGGGATTTTCTCCATAGATACTTAAGAAGATATTTTAAAAACTGGAGTCTCAAAACAAAATTTAAATTTGTAGAACTTTGATATTTGAATTTTAAGAAGTTCAGACTGGTTTACATTGGGCTATTATTTTAAAACATGGTTGTTTATATATTTTATTGAAAATGAGTAATTAAATTTGGTTTTGAATTCAGTAAGTAGTCATAACTATATCTAGTTTTGGGTTTAAAACTTTAATTTTTTTAAGAGTCCTTAAAACATAACAATACTGAGAATCAAAATAAAGATTTACTGCACAAAAAATTTGTGTTCTGGATTATAATTGCTATTATCATAAAATATTTTAAGGTGACTCTTCACTACAGTTAGGGAGTTATACAGAGTGCTGGTAGGAGGAAATTCCCAGTGTTTGTGCTGTTCCTGAGGGAAACCTGATGGCCAGGGAAAGCCAGCAACCTGAGTTATCCTAGAGCAGCAGTTCTCAACGTGGGTCGTTCCTGTCACGACCCACAGGAACTGTATTAAAGGGCCATGGCATTAGGAAGGTTGAGAACCACTGTCCCAGAGTGACATCAGCCAGTAGTGTAGTCTCTGAGGTTAGAACAAATCTAGAAAATCAACTTGTACATTGCTGATTAATACTGTGGATCCAACCATGCCTTGCAAAAAAATGGCCTGTATTTAGAATAAAGAGGTCTTAGTCAGTGATGCCCCCTATAACAGAGAGAAGATGACAGATTTATGCCAAAACTCAAATTTATTTACACTGTATGTTAATTTAGTTTTGAAAAGAACCATGGTATGGAGAAGTCAGTACTACTGATTATACACATATAATAGTATAGTGGATTTGGTAGAATAAAGGATTGTGTCTGAAAAGATGATTAGTTGTAACAGGTCTAAGAAAACGAGTTTATTTATTACATGTTTTCTAGAAATAGGGTCCTTATTTTACTTAAATGTAATATTAAAGCTAGTACAAGATGGCCTCAGAAACACTCAAGAGGCAGTGTGGAAACTAAGGCAACCTATAAAATGGACTTCCAGGCTGCAATGTGCTCCCAGGCATACTTGGGCATCGCCTCTGGGACGGGGGCACTATGGACAGACCAACCAGTAAAAGGAAGTGCTAGAGACAGTGATTTCTTCTGTTTAACTCAGATGGCCTCCATTTCAAAAGCAGTTAGGATTCTTTGTTTCCACTAAGATCTTAAATGACTTAAGATCTAAAGTATTTTCCATGTCTATGTGCACAAGTATCACAACTCATCAAGAATAAGTTAAGTTCTATTAGTGTCATCAATTTCCAGAGAGCTCTGATCAAAAAGGAGACCTGTAGGCCTATGGCTCTCTGAAAATCTAGGTTTTATTTAATAAAAAGAAGTCTTTGCATGTATTATTTTACTAGACCCTACACATTTTGGTACATGGTCAAAGCAATATTGGAGATCACCATCTCCCCGTTGCCAAGGTGAAGGCCATCATACCCACTGTATTCATTTTTTAACCCTTTCTAATTCTATGTTGGACTTTATCCAAAATAATGGGGCTTTTTGTTTATAAACAAAATATACTTCGTCTTATATAACCTAAAATAGATAATCAAATCATTAGGTGAATTCATATTTATGTGTTTATCTTTTAAAACTGTAGGATAATTACAAGTAACCTACCAACCTCTTTTATGCCCAAAATAAATAAGAGCTAGGGAGTGTGTGGGTGGCAGAAAAGTTGGATTGGAAAGGGTTAAACCTCTAGTATTTACTGGAGTGTTTTCCCTGTGCCTGATATTTTTTTTTTTTTTTTTTTTTTGAGACAGAGCCTCAAGCCATCACCCTGGATAGAGTGCTGTGGCATCACAGCTCACAGCAACCTCCAATTCCTAGGCTCAAGTGAGTCTCTTGCCTCCGCCTCCCAAGTAGCTGGGACTACAGGCGCCTGCCACAACGCCTGGCTATTTTTTGGTTGCAGCCGTCATTGTTATTTGGCGGGCCCAGGCTGGATTTGAACCCGCCAGCTCAGATTACGTGGCTGGCGCCTTAGCCTGTTGAGCCACAGGCGCCGAGCCCTGTGCCTGATATTTTAAAAAATACTTTATGTGTATTATATCATGCAATCCTAATGAGAACTATATGAGATAGGCATTACTATTTTGCCCAATTTAAACCTCTGGAAAGTAAGATTCAGAGAGATTAAATAACTCTCCCAGAATCACTGAATTAGTCAATGGTAGAGCCAGAGACATTAAATTTAAGTAGAGAGCCCAGGCTTTTATCTCATGGAGCTATTGATAATAGCCCCATCACTATTCCACAAATAGTGTCATGAACCACTGTAGATTCTATAGTTTCTTCATGTATGTAGCTGTACAACTTTCTCATAACTTAAAACTCAATAGTAATAACTCACTCTTCTAATGTTTTTGAGCTTTTGCTTCCCCAACTATAAATGTTCAGATTTGTCAGGAAGATTAGGATGATGTGTATATATATGTGTATATACACACACACACATAGGTACATACATATAGGCATACAAGCTATTGCACAAGAACTTTATGGCCACCGCATATGTATGTGAGTGTGTGTGTGAAGCAGCCACCTCCTCCTGGGCACTCGACAAAGGGCACCCACTAAAATTATGAAATAATCTAGGGGAAAAGTCCTGTGAAAACTGCGTTATACAATGCCAGAAGTCACCATTGTTACCCTGAGAGTGCTGACGAATGTCAGACTGCAAGTCAACTGTTGGGATCACAACACACTTTCCAATAATATAAGGAGAGCAGTTGGAGTCCTGGGAGACTAAGCAGCCTGGCATCAATTCTTCCAGGCTGGGCACTGAGAATAACTTCTGCCTCCCATTGTCCTGGACAAGAATTTTTCTCAATTTTGAATGTTCTCCTGAATTGATCCTGAGAGGCTCATCTTTTAAATAAGCCTTCTAGGCTGCTTTGGAGCAAGTTTTAAGATTCACTAACTCAATGGAATTATATCTTACTGTCATTTTTTGAGCCTGGAAATTGTCCATGGATCTTAATTGCCAGGTCTCTCTGGTTCTTACCTTTATAATGCAACAAACTTGCACCCTGGGAAGATGCTTCCTCCCAAGATTTTGCATTTTCTATTAACTACTTCAGGGGGATCCTTTAAAAGAAGAGGCAAGGTGTTAATTAGGGTGGTGATGGTCTCAGAGAAACCTTTTCTAGTTCTCAGAAGAACTGGTGCCTGTTGGAAACACAGCATTAGTGTGAAAAGACTAGGGTTATAAAATATTCAAAAGCTCTTTCATATGGAAGGCTTGATTCCCACACCCAGTGACAACCCTGACACCCTACTCCAATGACTGCACTATCCCGTGGCTGGGTTGGTATTTCTGGCACATTTTTCATGATACTTTCCTTGCTCTAAGTCCCTTATTTGGGGTCTTAAAAGTCATACATGTATATATGCCATGCCACAACTGGAACCACTGTAACATATCACTCAAAATACAAGCTGCAGACCACTTGCACTGGACCAAAAGATTACTGAGTCCCAAGCCACCTAATGAACCAGAATCTCACACAGGGATCAAGAATTTACCTTTGCACAAAGTTCCCAGGTCATTCCCATGAACACAGAAGTCAGAGAGTACCTGGTATAAGAAAGGATGAATGCTTACTTCTAGCTAAATTATCTAATGCTCAGCGTGTACTGATTTGCTGGACTACATCTCAAATATACTAAAACTATATTCAAGATTTCTGCTTCACTTAAATTAAACAAGACCAGAAACAGATATGTGGCAAAGATTTACAGAATGATTTTTCAAAAGTTCAGGTGAAAACCCTTAGAGCAAGCACATTGTAGAAGGTTATCTTTATGAACAGGGATTAGGGAAAGGCTTCCCAAACAAAGCGGAAAAGTACAAACCAAAGGCAAATGATCGGGTATTTTTCTGGTGAAGCAAAAAAACTATAAGCAAAAACAAACATGTCAGAAATGATATTTGCCATCTTTAGATCTAGATATCTAGAATATATAAGCAATGCCTGCAAATCAACCAGAAAAAGCCAGGGATACCAACAGAAGAATGGGCAAAGGATATGAACAGAAAATCCACAGAAGCATTTATTTGCTGAGAAGGGAAAATTAAATTTATAAGGAGATACCATTTATATACATCGGAATGAGTCTAAATCCCTGGTAAAAATAAGCAAGAGCCAAGAACAATCTGTTAGATAATTGCAAAACTTCATTTCCCTTTCCCAATTATCCACTGAAAAGCTCAAACTTATGGCCCGCCCCCTACGGCTCTTCGCGCCAGAGCTGTAACTCCTTATTGGCTATTCTACCATCCCGTCACCTCCCTTAACCGAGTCTATATCAGGTGCCCCTGTCTTTTACTCTCTTTTTTCTCTTCTTCCTCTCTATCCCCGTGTGTCTCTCTCTCCCTCTCTCCCTTCTCTCCTCTCCTCTCTTCCCTCGTTTCTCTCTCTCTCTCTCCTCCTTAATGCTGTTCTGCAGCTTCCCCCGCCGATAAAGACCTTTCGTACAAGCCTTGGTGTTCTGTGAGGTTTATGCCGGTCGAGTGCCCCCCCACCCCGTTCACCCTCAAAAATGCACATGGTGGGTTTAACTCCATGAAACCCCTGTCAAAGGAACTGCCAATGCTGACCGACACCATATGGCCCAGCAAGTCCAAACCTGGATTTATATTCTAGAGGCATATAACTTAATCTACATACAGCAACATGAATGGAATTAAAAAGTATATTGTTAGGGAAAAGAAAGTTTAAAGAAAGAACAAGATCAACAGTACAATATCATCTGTGTAAGTCGAAAACACACATAAGAGCTCTCGTGTGTGCATGCTCTCTCTGTGCATACATAATATATGTTACGTACCTAAAAGGGCTGTCTGGAAAGTATCTAGCCATGTAATATGAAAAATACAGACGCACATGGCTAGATACTTTTTGGACATTCCTCGTATACACATACATATATGCAATAGCCATGTGTATATACTTTAAAACTCCATTCGTGTTGCTATATGTACCCACACACCCATACATCAATATTCAGGGCCATATGTTAAATACATCGGAGTGAGGGGGTATTAGAGAAGGAAAAAATCCTTAACCCTAGTTGAACAAACAAAATACCATTCCCCTTCACAAATAATGGCATGTAACCTCTACCTAGAGAAACTTTAACTTCAGCTATATGACAAAGAAATGAACACTTTTGATAATTAGGATTTACACTATTGACTAAATATCTCCAGTGGTCTTAGCATTACTATACTACAAAAAAGCAAACTCTTCACCAGCTCCTATCCAGGATTCCTGCAGCCACGCATGTGGCCCTGCCTGCGGCCCAGTGGTCAGGGCTGGATGCAAACACACCTGCAAGTTAGCTGCAAGCCCCTATACCCCGACCCCATCCAATTCTCACTCCTATAAGTACTTATAGACCAGGCAAAAGGCAACAAGCTAGAAGAGGGGTTTCATGAAGGGTGTTTTTACTAAGTTAGCAAAAAGTAACTGCAATTCAAAAGCACCTGGGAGGCCGGGCAGGTACAGTGGCTCATACCTGTAATTCTACAACTCAGTGAGGCTGAGGCAGGCAGATTGCCTGAGCAAGTGTGAGACCCCTTCTCTGAAAAGTAGCCGGGCATGGGTGGTGCCTGTGGCTCAAGGAGTAGGGCCTTGGCCCCATATACCAGAGGTGGTGGGTTCAAACCTGGCCCCAGCCAAAAACTGCAAAAAAAAAAAAGAGAAAATAGCCAGGCATTGTGGTGGGTGCCTATAGTCTCAGCTACTCAGGAGGCTGACACAAAGGAATAGCTTGAGATCAGGAGTTTGAGGTTGCTGTGAGCTCTGATGCCATGGCACTCTACCGAGGGTGACAAAGTGAGACTCTGTCTCAAACAAAACAAAACACAAAAAGCAAAAGCACCTAGGAATAGAAATACTTTAGAATTTATTAGTAGTAAAATATTAATAATAAAACAAATAGTTTTGAAAAGTTTCTTTCTTGTGGGTAGTATAGCTCAATAACTTCCCAGGGTTCATAGCCTGGGAAGGCAGTGAAGCTTGTGCCTGGTTATCTTGAGCTGTTTCATGATCCAACAGCATTTCTGTTATTTTCCTTTAAGGAAATGACTGCCACCACAGGCTGAGCCCAGCAGAAAGCCAGGTGAGCCCAAGCTCAGGGTTCTGAGGTCACAGTTACTTCAGCTGAGGCCTTAGCATCAAAGGCAGCCTCTTCTCTTCCTTTCAATTCACTGAGCAGGTTCTGAGACTCTCTGGCTGCCCAGTCTGTGCTAGGAACCCAAAGCAGCTGTAGATCTTGCCCCTGGGGTCACTAAACACCTACTATTCAATGGCCACTGATCATTCACCTGTGAATAGGAAAGCTAAACTGACTGAGGAGGACAGTTGAACACCTGCTTCTCTTGAGATCTTACATCAAATTCAGTGCACTCAGCGAGCGTCTACTCCGTGACAGAGCAACACAAAGGCCTGTATTTTGGCAGGGAGAGAAGATATGAAAAATTTAATAAAAGCTCAAGAAAAAACAAGGCACAGCAAACTGCCATCAGGTACAGAGGATTAACTGCCAATCAGAGGAGTGACCACTCAGGGCTCAGGCAGCAGGGCCCGGGCTGACTCAGCTATTTAGACAGCAGGTGGAAATGGCAGTGAGTTGTCATGAATGGAGGGGCTTTGCACAGTGGAAAGCATGATGAGGGAGCAGCACAGGCAAAAGCAGCGTTTTGAGGGGAAGGTCACCCTCTTTCTCTGGGCCTCTGCCTGCAAGTAAAGGAAATTTTTCTCTCATTTCAGCGAAGGTGATATAAGGGCATTTTCCTCCTTCAAATTCCACATCGTGATCTCAGGAAGAGTTTCCTTTGGTTTGTTTGTTTTCCATCCAGCATCTCATGACAAACTACACACATTTCACTCTGAGTGAAGGCAGTGTTACACTAAAACATTAAGTTGGAAAAACATTGGCACCGCAAGAGTAAAAGCAAATGACCATCTTTTAAAGGAGGTAATTACCCAGTCAAATGAGATCATCTCCTCCAGCAGACACAGGGAAGGACCAGTAGGGCTTGTTGCAGTGGTAAGAATGTCCCTGATTTCTTCACAGCCTAACCGACAATTTTCTGATGGTTTAAATGATACTTTTTCATTAAAGTACAGCTTGACATCATACGCTCAGTCCCTAGTGACTACAACATGGATAGAATGGCAAAACTCTCCCAGGAATTCCTGAGGGAGTGCCCTCTTCTCAAAAAACGACATTACCAGTTTAGTCGCTCAGAAAACCGAGAACACTGAAAGAAGCCCAGAATTAGGGGTGTGCTGGGGGCTTTGGAGAATTACGATGAGCTGCAGATGGATAGAGAGAGAAATAACTTTCAAACCCTAAACATCAGTTGTTTTCATTAGTTACCTAAAAGAAAGATCAGCATTAAACTCCAATTAAATTTAAAAAGGAAAGCAGATTCCATACTATCATGCAGTAAACATACTTTCGATGCAAATACTTATCCATTTGGTAAATTCTACAATATATGTTATTGTTTTGGTTGAAAATTGTTTTCAAGGACATGGAAACGGCATGTGAGGAGACAAGTTCTTAGGCCTGAAGATGTTTTTGATAAAATAACAGATCCTATTTTATATATTAAAATATACTAAAAATATATAAATGAATGATATATACATGCATGCATATATGTATGTACATAAATAAGCATATATAGAAATAATGGATTTTATATACAATAAAAAGAAACCAGGTCTTTATCATACCCCAGTAAAAATCACTGTACGTAATGACTAGGCTCCTGGACCCCCCACTCGCTGGGACAACTGGCTTCAGCACAGTGAGTGTAGGCAATGTCTGTGGCTTGGTCTCCCCTAGAACAGACTGCTCTCATCTCCCTCATTCTCTCTGCAGGCAGCAAATTCACAGCATGAGTCGTACCATTATACCTCACAAATCAATACAGACAACTCTTCAAATTCGATTCCTAAGTACAAGTTTGCAGCTAATTCCTGCAAGAATTCCATTATTAACTGAAGTGCAATTTAGAATCTTTGATTGAAATGCCTGCCTGATACAATTCCCAATTCTCCTCTTCAACTAGATTACCCTACATTTGTCAAAAAATGTATTAATCTTAAGTTTTAAAAAGGTTATTATATTTACATGCTTGTATACATACAATACATACACAGTAGAATAACATATTATAATACATTGTATAATAATATAGTAATTGTATATCTAATAACATACATTATATAATATTAATATATAATAATAATATGCTGCTCCCTCTGTAAACAAAGAATAAAAAGAAAAATAATAGATGAATGATAGACTTACATGAAAAGATACTAAGAGACAATAGGGCACAAGTTTAGCAAGATTTCTAAATAAAAGAAAAAAGCTCACCTGTATATTTTGGCAGTCATGTATAAAGTATATTTTACAAAAGTTTTTGAGCTGTTTTTAAAGATATTTCTTCTTTTCTCTTTCATTGCACCTGGATGGGTGAGGATGGACAGTTTAACTATTTCAAGGCCATTTAGAGATGGTCCTCTGTAACAGTGTGTGATACTTTTAGAGGGACACAGGAGAGTTAGGGACACCATTAGCCAGGCTAGTGATCAAAGGGACCCCGGACCCGGATCCCCTCCTCAATGCACAGGTCTTTGCCCTGCTGCTTTCAAGGTAAACCAACACAGAACTTTTACTTTGGGTGATTTATTTTATTTTTATTTTTTGGCGAAATGAGAAATAAAAAGGTTTGAAAATAAAACCCTGGCTCTGGAAGGAGAAGAAAAAGGACAATTTAGCACGCTCTCCACTAGCCCTTGCATCCTGAGCAGCTACTGGAAGAAGGTGTCTTGCTAGAGAAAGTCCACAGGGCACTTTGGTCAGGAGCAAATTACACCAAATTCCTGACCTATTTAATTTACCTTACTATATTAAGTGTACTTTCTAATCATGCCAACAAATCGTCTCCTTGGCCATTTATATTCATTTTTCTCACTTTTTTTCTATAGAGTCTCTACTTCCACTTATGTCCTTTTGCCCTTTCCTAGCCATCAGGTCACTGGCTACCCGCCTTCTCTGCAGTCTCCAGAACCCACACACATCTAGGACTCACTAAGAGAAGCTGCTTCAGAATTGCTGATTATTAACATAATTAACACCTTTTCATTCTGGATCAGGCCAGTAGTCACCTTTCAAGTAGAGCAATTATGGAAATAAGACATCCAGATGTGTGGTAATTTCATAATAACTACACACCTATGAAGTGCCAGAAGAAGCTGCAAGGTTTCAGACCTGCTTAAGTATGCAGTGATGTTAATTAGGTTGATAACTTGTACTTATGCGGCGCCATCCTGCCCCAGCAACCTACACTAGCATGAGGCATACAATTAACAGTCACATATAAAGAGTGACAACACTGAGAACACAAGAGGAATCTTTTCACAAAGGAATACAGGCAGAGGACAGCATGAGAAGGCATTTCTTTTCATTTGTGGAACAGGCTACCCCAGTGGGTCAGAGTTGATGGGGCAAAAATGCAGTTCAAACCTCTCCCTCCCTCAAGTCTTCTAGGAAGAGGGACTATATTACTGATTCAGATGAAGACTTGGCATGTCTGACCCTGAGGCTGAGAAGAATGGGGGATGTGCCTGATGTCAGAACTCCCCAGGATGCAAAATGGCCTGGATAGTCCAGAATGGCCACCCCAATGAGTCGTAACTGAATAGGATAAATGCAGATGTCCACAGGGAAAGACAAAGAACCTCCTCCTGGTGAATAGGCTGGGGAAGGTGTGGCTTTGCAGAAGCACATGCCCTATCAATGTCTGGGCACTTCGAGTTCACAGAGTGATAACGCTTTTAGAGAGGGCACTCTGACCACTAGGGTCATTAACAGAAAAACTGTGTTAGGATCAGCAAGAGAGCAGACTGGCTCTGTCCCCCACTATTAGCCCAAGGATGAAGAATCCCATTCACTTCTGGCCAAGGCATTTTCAGAGGGATGCTGACAAACAGGACTGTAGACAAGAAACCTAGCAGTCTGGAAAAGAAAAAGGGGGGATGGCAAAGTTAGAAAGATGATTACCACATACAGATATTTCTGGAGTTGTATGAAAGAAGGGAGGTTGAATTTATTCTACGTCATGTCAGTGAGCAAACTTAGATGCCACCTGTGGAAGTTACAGGGAAGAAGGGCGGACTTCATAGAAGGCATATGCAAATCCAGGATAAAGTCTTGCCAGGTGTTGAGCTTCCTGATATGGGCTTTGCTCAAATAGAAACTGGATAATGTCTTGAACTGAGGGATGCCCAAGGCAGAGGTGAGGGCGAGGCTGCTTCTGGCACTCAGCAAAGGAGAGCCAGCCCGACAGACTGGGGCTGACATGTGATGCTGAAGGACCAGAAAACTAGAGTCACGTTCTTACATGGGCTCAGATGTATAATCATCTTTGATTTCCTCTTCCTTTATTTTATTTTTTGCTTTAAAATTTTTCTGTTTGTTTAAAATTAACATACCATAAAATTGATTTCGGATATAGGTCAATTAATTTTAACATATTAGTCTCATATTCACCACCACCTCTATAATCAAGATACCAAGCTTTCCGTCATCCAAAAAAATCCTTTGTGCTGTCCCTTTCCCCAAACCATGGTAACTACTGATCCCATCTCCATCTCTATAGTTTTATCATTTTGAGAACTGCCCAATAAATGGAATCATATGATATGGAACCTTTTTAGCCTGGCTTTTTTCACTCAGTAAACCTACAATGCTTCTAAGATTTATCTAGGAAGATGCAATGTATCAATAGTTCAAATTCTTTTTTTTTTTCTTTAAGAGATAGGGTCTTAGGCCAGGTGCAGTGGCTCACACCAATAATCCTAGCACTCTGGGAGTGGATTGCCTGAGCCCATGAGTTTGAGACCAGCCTGAGCCGGAGTGAGATCTCGTCTCAAAAATAGGCAGGCGTTGTGGCCAGCACCTGTATTCCCAGTTACTTGGGAGGTTGAGGCAAGAGAATCATTTAAGCCCAAGAGGTTGAGGTTGCTGTGAGCTGTGATGCCACAGCACTCTACTCTGCGATAAAGTCAGACTCTGTCTCAAATTAAAAAAAGAGATAGGGTCTTGCTCTGTGGCAAGGGTCTGGAAATCAGCGGTGTGATCATAGCTCACAAAAACCTCAAACTCTAGTGTCAAGAGATCCTCTACCACAGCCTACCAAATAGCTGGGCCTACAGGCAAATGCCACCATGCTCGGCCATCTTTTTTTACATTTTATTAGAGATGGGGATCTCACTTTATTGCTCAGTCTGGCTTTGAACTGCTGGCTTCAAGCAATTCTCCTGCCTTAGCCTCCTGAGTCCCTGGAATTACAGGTGTGAGCCACCATTCCCAGCTCCCAATAGTTCAAATTCTTAAACAGAGTATGATGGAGAACATCAACTGGCTACTCTGGAGCCTCTGTTTTTTTCAGGTTTTCCAAATGTGGCTCAATCTGGGGAGCAATGAATCCAGCTTGAAGAAGTTATATCTGCTGCCACTAGTGATCTTTTTCTTCCTACTGGAGCTTAAGTTTAAAGGAATTTTAATTCCAGAAAAAAGAAGCACACTCACAGAAAACACTCAAATGCTTCAGATTAATATATATATATATACATAGCTAAGAAAATATTTTCCTTTATGACTTTCACCATTAATAGTCTAATAACTATTTCTCATAGACACTTTCCTTATTTAATGAAATAGATTTGTAAAAATGGGATCCTATTATAAATACAGTTACACAGCTCAATACCATAATCCTTTTCCTATCAATACATCTAATTCTACCTCATTCTTTTTAAGAACAGTGTAATATTGCATTATATATGGGCCCAAAGTTACATATATCTCATCGATGGATATTCAGATTGTTTCTAAGTCTTCACTAATATAATGTAATGTAGCAATAAACACTTTGCTTATATACAGGGTGGACATAAAGTTTGTATGCAATTTAAAATAGTGTGTAATTTAAAACTGTACACCAACTGTATGGCCACCCTGGATATTAGAGGTTTTTAACTATTTGAATAAAAAAATAAAGCTCTTCATAAGATAGGGCATTTATTGGAAGAGCATATTAGATTTGAAAAATGTTATCATATTAAGGAATAAAAATGCAAAAACATATGGGATTACTGAAATATAAATATCCAAATTAGAGTTCTCTGATGTGTCCTAACAGGAAGATGTTTTCAGATTAGCATCACATTAATTGACCTCCACAGGCCCAGCGCTTTCTCCCCTGAAGCTAAAAGCTGTTTCCTGCCACAGATTTTACAATCCTGCTGTCATTGGGCTTTCTGGATCCAATGCACAAGTTGATGCCAGAGAGATTAGAATTTGCCAGCACAAGGATGCTCTGTCTCTCTCCAAACCCCTCATGCCCATTTCCTCCTTGTTCCATTCAGCCAGCTTCAATCAGCTTATCTCCTGCCTGAAGCTTCTGGGCACTGATTGTGCTTTCCCAGGAAAATTGACCCTATAGTTACTTCCTTTTATGAGTTTTACAAATTATCTGACAATCAGAGCATGTTTGGTCATTTCCTGAAGCTGGCCTCTGCTCACATCCTCTCCCAGCTCCTCGGGCCATGATTACCTAGGCAGTTCTTACTACTCTTCTACTTTTCTACAAACCCAACCCGGGAGTAAGGGTTCAGGGACTCCCTGGGAGCATGAAAGTGCAGTAATAGAAGCCATCAATGGTGCTATAAGGAGCATGTGCATGATCCAAGTGAGGGTGACTGTGGTCAGAGCCTCAGAGCCAGGCTCACTCCTAAGTCATTTAAAAACACCAAAGAACTCTTTGGCCCCAGCACTCCATAGTTTAAAAGATGTTTTATATTCACAGTGTCACTTGGACTTCATAATAGTTCCAGGTAGCAGAGCTAAGACCACGGGAATAGTCTGGCCAAGGCCTTGGCAGTGGCTGTGTGAGGTTCTGGGCTTTTACAAAGCCATGCTGCCAAGCTCAGACTGGTTACAGAGGTCAGAGAGCAACAAGATGGGGAGATGAAAGGAAGGTGGCAGAGGCTGGGAGGTACAGCCAATCTCTGCCAGTCCCTACAGCACTGCAGTTTCCCAAAGAGCCATACAGGATCTGCCCATTTAAAACACACCCCCAGAACATATTCTTCTTAGCAAAGTATCTCAAGAATGGAAGAAAAAGTATCCAATGTACTCAGCCCTACTATGAAGCTAATCTATAGCTTTCATATGAAGGTTAAAACCCAGTTATAGCACAAGAAATGGGGAAAGGGGCAAGCGAGGGGAAGGGAGGGGGGAGGATGGATGGAGGGAGGATGATTGGTGGGATCACACTTACGGTGCATCTTACAAGGGTACAAGTGAAAATTACTAAAAGTAGAATATAAATGTCTTCACATAGTGATTTAAAGGCCATGAAGGCTATGTTTAATAGTTTAATGAAAATATTTTAGATTATATATAAAGTCAGCACATTGTGCCCCATGATTGCACCAATGTACACAATTACGATTTAATAAAAATTAAAAAAAAAAATTAAAATGGTGGTTTAACAGGGTGATGTGAAAAAAACTGCAAAAAGTTGTGTGCAGATACCCCACACCACTGAGCTCAAACCCTAACCCAAGGTGCAAAAAGAACAAGTGGTTGAAATGATTTTCATGCAGTAAATCTGCTCTTTGACCCATCTGGGCCAGCTTCAGCTACACTAACCATCACATGTGTTCTGAATGAAGGCAGAGCCCCATGAGCAGAGAGAAACAGCAGAGCAAGTGACAAGTGGGAAGGACATCTTACGTCTCACTAGACAATGTTCATAGTGTAGAGTTGCTTTTTGAAATTTTCAGTCTTGACCTGGATAAGTTTACTAAAAGAAATTTCTTCTCTTATCAGGGAGGAAGGCAGGAGATTCTCCAAGGGGGGCCCTTATCCCCAGGAGAGAGAAAATACAAAGTGATGGCTTAGAAGGAAGTAGGGGGGACCACCCACAGGCACCTTGACCTGTCTTCTCCCAGTTTTAGAATTCTCAGGCAATAGATAGATCCTTTTCTTCAGGGAGAGCGGCTTGGGTATGAACCTGTTCTAGCAGCTTTTTTCTGGTTTTAACAATTGCCCAGCTAGTGTTTTCATGCTCTGTGTGTCAACACCTTACCAAACGGCCTCCCTGAAGACTGAAGATTCTAATTTTCAGGCATTTGATTTCAGGCCTGGAGAGATGGGTGCCAGAAGTCAGCTATTTTTCTGTGGCATAAGTTTTACGGCCCCCTACTGACCAAAACAAACCCACCTGGCTCACGGTGGCAAGGTGCAGCATAAGAAAGGATTTTAAAAATACATTTGCATGAGCTGGCCTGTTGATATTAATGCATTCAGGAAGAAGAAGGTGGCTCCCAGGATGGATATGTCAAAACTAGCATTCAGATATTTAGTGGCCGAGTAATTACTGTAATAATTAATTTCCGTTGCTTAATCTAGCAATCAGGCATGTTGTTATACACATGGGAAAATGCTGGTCCCTGTAGGGGGGTGTGTGTGTGTGTATAAAATACAGAGCAGCAATTGCTACTTAGTTAAGAGATCAATGTGTAGAATAAATAAGATGCATTTAGTTTGTAGTCAGAGGTTGGAGAGAAAAGCAGAAAGGTGAACAAAGATAGCCCTAAACTTTGAATGCCATTTTGATGAGAACTTTTCCAAAATCAGGTTTGATCAAATGTTGTATGTAATATGCCACTTTGTAAATGAAAATATGAAAGCAGCTAATCTTATCCAAATCCTGCCCTGGGTTTTGTACAGCCATTTGCTCCGTAGAAAAACTATCATTTCAAAATATAATCAACAGAAAAATACTAATGGGATATTTCAGTTTTTTTTTCATATGATGTCTTTGAAATCTGATGTCTATTTACAGCAAATCTACTTACAAGAAATCTCAATTTGCTTAAGACTTCAGTTCCTTGGTCTCACGAGCCGCTCCACGCTCACAGGGGACTAGTGGCCTCTGTCTGGGCCAGAGTGCAGAGATACGGGGTACTGAACAGTTTTACCTCGGGGAAGCCATCACTGAAACAAAGACGACAACGATGTCATAAAAGAAACTAACAGTGTTGATTTTTGTGTCCAAGGATGTTTTACTCAATTGAAGCACTTTTTGGACTATATTGTTCCCATCCTTAAACCTCCCTGTTTTGTTCATTTTGTGTACATATTCATTAATTGTTATCTTCCGGGGTGGAGTACATTGTGAGGACCTAATAAATGTTGAGTGGGTGCCCAGCTCCACGTGGTGGAAGATGTGGAGGAGTTGAAATTGACTCGGAACTCAAGAGCTTGCTGGGAAGAAAAGGCCATATGGACACGAAATGATGGGTGAGCACGATGTTAAATGCCAGAGTGAAAGGGAATGACAGGCCGATGCCAGCTGTATTTACTGGGGGTAAATTCTAAGTAACGAGCAGACCCTTAAAGGCTGTCTCTCTGACTTGGTTCTGGGCCGGCCACGGGCAGGTCATTTGGAGAAGGGGAAACTCACTACCCTGAGCGTTCTCCTGCGCTAGCGTCGAGCTGTTGAGGGCTGGCCAAAAGTTCAAGCTGTTGTGCCTCAAGAGCAAGCAGATTTGCCTAACTTTCTGAAAGCTTCTATTTTCCTTTTTTTTTTTTTTTTAGATTTTTCTTTCCTCAGCCCCTACGGAAGTCATGAGTGCTGTGTCCAGAAGATTTCTAGTATCTCAGCTTTGTAATAGGATTTCGTGTCTTGTAGTAGGTGGGTGGGTGGGGCCATGTGACTAGTTCTGACCAATGAGCAGAGTGGAAGGGAGGTGAGTCTTGGGCCAAGATTCAGCTGTCGCGGAAGGAGCCTCCAGAGCTCTTTGAAGAACTGATTGAGGTGGTGGCTGTTGGATCAGCCTGAGCCCTTGAGTCGCTACAATGACTAGAGTATTTTTGCTGACTCACAATGGACATGTCATGGGAGACAGAAACAACACATCACTGTGGTTTTAAACCCCATTCCTGAAACGTTGCTATGTGATTTGTCCTAGCCCACCCTGACATAGGCCCTCCTGCCATAGCTCACCCCAGTGTAGCAACTCCGTCCAGAGAAGACACAGTCTTGAGATGAGTGACCTTGAAAGAGCGTCAGGAGAATAATATTTGTCAGGAGACCCGAAATGCCCTGCCCCTTCTGCTTAGGGGAACCCTTCTCCGGTCACCAAAAATGTTAGGGGCCCACCCGCCTCCAGTGCCCATCCTATTGTTCAGCCCATCCAGGGAGGGCAGGAAGAGTCAGCACTCAATGACAGGGTGCTGCAAGCGGAGGGGAAGGGACACACACAGACCTGTCCCACCAAGAAAGAGGACAGAGGTCGGGGCTGGTCTGGCTTGAAGCCAATGGGTGTCTTGATGAACCATGGACCTGCTGCCTAGATGGCCCTCTCCCTCCACAACCCTGTAGCTGCATGGCCTTCTACCACTTCCACATTGTCCTTCAGTCAGATTTTCCCTTAATAGGTAAGCAACGGGTCTCATACCTTCAGTCAGACATTTAACAAACATGCATTGAAGGCCTCCCTCCTGTCTGCTCCTCTGTAGGACTGGATGCATGCCTGTTCTTAAGGAGTTCCACCCAGTGGGGACAGAAGAAAGGAAAGCTAAAAGGTCCTGAGATGGGATTTAAATTCTAGGCTGGAGAGTCCGGGAGAGGTTAAAGGAGCCCCTCACCCAGCCTGAGAAGTCAGGGAGAGCTTCCCAGAGACGGTAAAGCAGAGTCAAGGAAGAGGCCCTCCAGGCCAGACAAGGACATCAAAATTGCAAAGGAGCAAAGCCAAGAAAGCTGAGCTGGGCTTATTAGAAGCATAACAAGGCTGGGTGTGGTGGCTCAAGTCTGGAATCCCAGCACTTTGGGAGGTTGAGGCAGGAGGATCACTTGAGGCCAGGAGTTTGAGACCAGCCTGGACAAAATAGTGAGACCCTGTCCCTGAAAAAAAAAAAAAATTCTTTTTAAGTTAACCAGGCATAGTGGCATGTGCCTCCCACCTACTTGGGTGGCAGAGGCAGGAGAATCACTTGAGCCCTGGAGTTAAAAAGGCTGCAGTGAGTTATGATTGTGTCACTGCACTCTAGCTCGGGCAATGGAGTGAGACCTTGTCTCCAAAGAAATACAAAGAAACCAAAAAGAAAGCATAACATATCTGGGATGAATGCACACCATCGGACAGGATGCTAAGATGGAGAAGGCAGGGCCAGCCCACCAGGGGCCTGGTCACCATGGCAATGGTGAGGCATACAACAGGCCAGCGAGGAGTTGCTGGCAGGGATTTCAGCAAAGGGCTACCTCGATGAGCCTTGTGTGCAGTTGGGAGGGGAAAGTAGTTATTTGTGAGCTGGCCACACAGAAGAAGACTTCGTGTGTGCTTATTTGTGTGTTTGAGTGTTTATTTATGTTAAGCAGAACTCTCTGACAGCACAGGTGATATGGAAAGAGAGGCCCTGGAACAAAGGATAGAATTAGGGAGGAGGGTGGTGGGTGACAGAATTATTTTGCAAATTGTGGGCACTTTTTTTTTTTTTCTGGATACGGGGCAAAGGAGCAGAGGGAGGGTGGGATGGTGGCGGCAGAGAAACCGTAAAATGTACAGAGCTACAGGGAGACAGAAGTCAGATAAGCAGGAGGGTATGGGAGAAATGTCCTGAAGTGAGGATGGTTAGTGGACTTCCAGAAACGGGGATGTCCGCTGTGAAAGTGTAAAATAATCACCTGTACCGCACTGCAAGGTGACCCCCCGCCCCCACCCATTCTTACCAACAGTGACTTCCATGTTGATGTAGGTCAGAGGGAAGAGACATCCAGGAGGCATGAGATCCAAAGCGGAGCCAGAGAAGCCAGAAGAAGTGAGAAATGGAGGGTCCGAAGTGGCAAGGACAGAGATGGGACCCCACCGAGGATCAAGGGGAGGTTTTGTCATACTTGGAATGGGGCTTGAGTCAAATTTCTTTAACGTGATCAAGGAAATTTGTGTGTGTGTAGCCGCTTAGACTATAATAATACTCTGAGAAAACACAAGGTAAAATATTGCCCATATTTACTTTTAAAGTACCTTTATGGAGCCGTCAGAGGTACACGTGTACTAAGTTAACTTTAAATGATGTCCAAGGTAGGGGTGTGCGTCAACGATTGCTTTCTAAATCTTCCCCAGAGCATTTATTAAGAACTACTAAAAAGATATTTTTTTGGTTGGTGAGATGAATAGTGCTAGTGGGTGGCTAGAAAGGTATATACAGGTGTATCGCTATACTTGTGAGAAAGCAGCATTATAATCTGATGACTTAGTTTAGAACTTTGTTCTATCCTCTCCTTCCCTCCCTTGAGCACTGATAGACAAACACATTTAACAAAGGATTCTGCGACCTGATCAGATAAAAATGTTAGTTGACTCTGCCATGAGGACATTATTGCCTTTGCTTCAGATGAACCCAAATTAACTGGAGTATGCTGCTGTAACAAAGAGATGACAACCCCTTCCGCTCCCGCCCCCCCCCACTCCCCGGCCAATAACATGATGGTTTGAACAAGAGAGTTTATTCCTCACTCAGATGAACATCTCTAGGTGAGAGGTGATCCTGGTTAATGGGGTAGCTCTGCTCCACAAAATGATTCAGGGATCCAAGTTCCTTCATCTTGTTGCTTTAGGTCATTGCCCTTGTTTACAGAGCCAGAGCTGCCTTATGGACATTTCCATTTTCCTGCTTGTAGGAAGGGGAAAGAAGGAAACTCAGGAGCCCTTGGCTTGTGTTTTGAGCTGGAGTACAAGTTTTAAGTTGTCTTTTAAGTTGAGCGTAAGTGGGGCTGTCTCCTGGCAGCTTGCATGTGTTTGCACAGATCCTTTCTGCTCACATTCTGTTGGCTCAGACTTCACTAACGATCCACCCTGGATGGAAGAAGACTAGGAGGTGAGATCCCTGACTCAACATCTGCCTTAAGTTCTATTATCATGAAAGAAGGGCAGAGTGGATGGGGGGGGGCGCTCTTTGCCTCAGAACCCTTCACTAATGTCCTTGAGGGAGGGCTTAGAAGGACTGAGAGTAGAGACCTCACAAGAACAGGCTGAATCTAGTTTTTGTGCCTACTTATTGATACATACTTGTATGTATGCGGACTTTGGCTCAGAACCACTTTCACAGTTACACACTGGATGGAAAGATTGTAGAGGAGACTTGGCAGCTCCCACAGATGGAATGCTCAGCTCCATGGAGGAGATCATTAGAAATGCAGGTGTCAGGCCCAACCTCAGGCCCGCTGAGTCAGTCTTTTAACACATCCCCAGGTGATCCGTGGAGAATCAGTCTCCTGGCACCTGTACTTGCTCTTGACTTTGACTTCTTACATAGATCCCTTCTCACTGACTTTTACAACTGGAAGAGCCCAGACAGCACCTATGACGATGCTTTTCAAACTGACTAAGAACCCACTAGTGAGTAGTGATGTCATTTTAGTAGATCACACCTAGCATTGAAAGAACGGTAGAAAAGACGTAGTATAGAATTAAAAAATAGAGTGCATCACATTAACTAAGGTTAAGTGTTGTTTTTCATTATACAGTGTGACAATTATGTTCAAGAACTTATCCTAGAAAAAGTGCTGTATACATATTGCTGAATATCACTACAGTCACCTTCTAAGTACTCCCCTCGGGAAGCTGTGTACTGACGTCAGCTCCTAGCCCACCCTTCAAAGTAATTTTGGAACTCTTTCTGGAATGGCCATCAGAGCTGTCATATTATGGTATTTGTTTACTGGCTTTAAAAAAAAACCCTCAGAGACAGTGCCATGTAAACTCACGCATTGTCAGGATACAAGAGCCACATCTTTGTTATGCCAAGATTTTCAGTTAAGATTTTCCTCTTTCTGTATTCGTGTTTATTTGGCCTTCTATGCTTCCCACAGTCAGCCAATGATTTTGACACAAAATTTGACCAATTTTTGTAATGTTTTCATCAGTTCTGCTCATTACTGGCCTCTTTTCATCAATGATGCTTTTTCTCCCCTCAGAAAAATGTTTACTCCATTTGTGCACTGCCATTTTCTTCGTGGCACTATCCCCATAAACTTTGACGAACATGTCCCTGATTTCACTTTCCACTGTGGCCAAGTTTAGCAAGAAATTCCATGTTTGTTTGTTGCTCTAATTCCAGCTATGACATTCTCATGACCGCACACAAAAACACACAGCAACAATAATGAATGGTGTTCAGCATGACACCAACACACATCAACATGAACCCTGCTGTGAGACACTGATATACCAAGGTTACAAAACCTTACTAAGTTGTTTGTACAGTGCTGCCAACAAGCATACAGTGGTGAGCCTGTGAACTTAATTGTCATAGTGAGTGTGTGTGTGTAGGGATGTAAAATACAAACCTTATTGTAAGTCATTGTCAAAAACCAATAAGGGGTTTGAAAACCAAGGAGGTAGAAGATTGGGACCCGGAGTTTCTAGAGTTGGCAGCAAACAGCTGCGGGGTTGAGTGCCACCTCTTGATAGTGTGGCTCTGGCCTCATTTTCTCAAATGCTAACCCCTGCTCTCCCCAGTTGTGGTGGTGGTTACCAGGACATGCTGGGAATAAATCCCTGAAACGCCTTCCCTTCCCCTTAGTCATACCCCTTTCTTTTTATTGACAGAAGATTGGTTTGCCCAGGGCTTCCCACGATTCCTAATTCTTCGGTTCTCAGTTTCTCTATTTGTAAAAGAAGGCATGATGCCTCGAAGACCTCTAAGGGGCTCTTATGAGCTCTGCACTGCGCGTAAGCGAATGTGTCCAGAAGGCACGTGGACCAGGGACAGGGGAATGCCCCACACATGGCCTCGGACCCTGCCTGTGTCCGGGTTCCAGGTGCAGCCCCCGGGGCTGGGAAGGGTATCAGGAGGGTCCTGCCAGCACAAGGCGCCCCTGGGCCCGCAGCCTCTCCGGCGGGCGGTGTGGCGGCGCCACCGTGTGGCCGCGCGACATCAAAGCGCCGCGGCTCCGCCGGCTCCGGGTACCTGAGCCTCTGAGCCCAGATGGGAAAGCGGGGGAGGACCTGGGAGGCCACTCGCTGGGAGAGAGGGCAATGGGGAGGGCATGTCGTCCAGCACCCTCACTCCAACTTTTCTTGCACTCCCCCCTCCCCCCCCGCGGAGCTGTTGCCGTCACAAGGTACCGAGTGGACTGGGAAGGGCGACGCCCCTCCCTGCGCCCGGGTATGCGGGTCTCCTAGACCGGGCCGGGCCGCACTCCCGAGCGGCGGCATCCGGACCAGGTGGCCCCGGAGCGCTGCACTCACGAATCCCAGCGGCAGAGTCCAGGCCGCCAGCCCCGTATCTCAGCGGGGAAAGCGCTCTGCTCGTGCAAAAACTCAGAGCTCAGAGTGTCCTGGGGCCGCGAGAACTTTGGCACCGCGGTGGCGAGCTGCGCGTTTCCTCTTCCCGCTCCCCGCATCCTGGGTCCGGGTTCGGGGAGGAGGGAAGGACCGGCAGCTCCCGAGGAGGGTGCCCAGGTGGACGTGGAAGAGGATGGGCAGCCAGGAGTCACCGGACGTGGGCATCAGCGGCGGCGCGGTGTCCCAGGGTCCGCGATTCCCGGGATCACCCGAGGGCGCGCCCCGCAGCACTAACACTCTCCAACCGAGTTTTCCAGAGCCTTTTCAGGGTTGATGAAATAGCCGAAATAATTCAGCCACATCTTGAGCATCCCTCGTTCTCTTCCCCGCCCCTGCTTTAATCTCGCCCTTCCTGAGGCTCTCCCTGGGTCAGGCACGGTGCTAACTCCACTTGGAAAAGGACATAGTCCTCTGGCAATTTAGAGCTGAGGAAAACCAGGCTAAAGAGACTAAGTAATTTGCCCCAGGTCACTGGTTGATAAGTAACAGACGGAAACCCAGGGCTGTCTCCCAAACCCCTCACCTTTGAGAGGAGACACTGCCTGCCGTCTCTTTTATCCTTCCTCCCCAACCCTTCTTCCCAGGCCCCAGAATCCAAATCTGGGAGTTTGGGAAGAGAATCGCGTCTACTTGGAGGAGGGGTAGACGACAGCTTCCTGTCTCCACAATCTCTGGTCTCTCAGGCGAAGGAGGAGACAGAGCAGAAGCTTCCACCGCCAGCCTGACATTAATTATCTGGCTAGCTGGGAGGAATCTGGGGTGCTCCTGGGGATAGTGTTCATGATTAAATCTGGACTTAATCTGATGTAAGTTACTTCCAACTTTCTGAATCCACTGTCTGTTGTGATTACAGCTAATCATAGGTAATGATTTCAAAGCACTAGTGAAGCCAAAGCCGAACTCGAGAATTCACAAATTTCGTGTTTACAAAAATATTAGATGTGGACATTATTAGCCTCACTGTCCATGCAAGGAAACAGAGGCACAGAAATTGTCAGGTCATACAGAGAGCAAAGGGCAGGGCCAGGATTCACACCCCACTTTCCAGACTCCAGAGGCCCTTCCAAGCACTCTGCTGTGAAGACATCCAGAGCCTCTCTTAGGAGTTTTCTGGAGCCCAGACTGTGCAAAGGTATACCCTTAATGAAACAGAGTTTTTCCAAATGTTCTATCAAAGTCCTTGGGGCCAGGTAGATGGCTCATACCTGTAATTCTAGCACTCCAGGAGGCCTAGGCAGGAGTATCCTTTTAGCACAGGAGTTTGAGACCAGCCTGGGCAAGAGCAAGATTGTCACTATTAAAAATAGAAAAAAATAGCCAGGCCTTGGGGCTGGTGGATGTGGTCCCAGCTACTCAGAAGGCTGAGGCAGGAAGATCCCTTGAACCCAGGAGTTTGAGGTTGCTGTCAGCTTAGGCTGATGCTATGACACTTTAGCCTGGGCAGCGAGTGACACTCCACCTCAAACAAACAAACAACAATAACAACACACAAAGTGCTTGGCTTTATCGAACCAGGAGAATTTCTTCACATTGTCAAGAAGGGGGGGGGAAGCCCTCAAAAAGTAATCCTCCTTTTTGCCTGTTTCAGAGAATTCTCCGTGGGAGGAAGATGTTCTCTCTGCCTAGAAGTAACATCAATTTGTCATATAAAAACAGAGAGACCAATGCAGAGTCTTTATTATATCCTCCTAAACATTTTGTTGTTTTCATTCTGCATGGGACTATGTTTTGAGAAAAGGTAGCCACTCTTTTATAGCTTTTAAAACAATGAAAGCAAATAAACCAGAATTTTTTTTTTTTTTTTTTTGAGACAGAGCCTCAAGCTGTCACCCTGGATAGAGTGCTGTGGCATCACAGCTCACAGCAACCTCCAATTACTGGGCTCAAGCGAGTCTCCTGCCTCCACCTCCCAGGTAGCTGGGACTACAGGCGCCTGCCACAACGCCCGGCCATTTTTTGGTTGCAGCCATCATTGTTGTTTGGCGGGCCCGGGCTGGATTCGAACCCACCAGCTCAGGTGTACGTGACTGGCGCCTTAGCCCATTGAGCCACAGGCGCCGAGCCAAACCAGAATTTTTGTGTGTTCATGTGTCCCATACCATGGACAGTTAGGTTAGATGGCAGCTTGTATTTTCCAGAAGTAGCCACCACAATACATCACATCCCACATGCTCCTCTTAACACATTAACTGCCATGTGAGTTGTATTTAACTCATGCTAGTTTTGAGTCCAGGGCCTTTGAAGCTGTGAAACCTCTGCCCATTGTTTTTACTGTCAATCCACACATTTCTCCCACTTCCTGTTGCCCTGATCCAGCTGGCCTGCCCAAGCATGCCACTTATTGTGGTGTGTTCTCCAACATTTCCCTTTGAATGTTTGCCTGGCAGCTCTTTGAACAAAATCGGTACAATTGTATCTGACAATGTGACATTGTTACACATACTTGGGGTATGGTTCATAGGTCATCTTCCAGGATCACCAAAGGTCCAGTCTAGATGCAACTAAATACTTGTGGAAAACAAAAGACTCAATTTTCTTTTTGGGGGGTGGGGAGTTTGCAGTTTTTGGCCAGGGCTGGGTTTAAACCCACCACCTCTGGTATATGGGGCCAGCACCCTACTCCTTGAGCCACAGGTGCTGCCCAAAAGACTCAATTTTCAGAAACAAATTCAATAAGCGTATTGTGAGTCACATGCAATTTATATGTGTAAAAATTGATTCTAGTGCTGCATGAGCGGCCTATAGCTCACATATGGAAAACAATAAAAACTAACAGAGTTTCCATTCATTAGAAAGGATCATTTTGTTTTAGAAGTTTTTATTTTATCTTCATAATTAAACACCCTGGCCCGAATGAAAAATAATTTTTTCCAGCGTAGTAGTCATTGCATTAAAATGTAACTGTGATGCTCTTGAATCTGGGTGAACCTGGGCTGTCTTCTTTATGTGGTCTCCCCTTAAACTCGGATGAGCCTTTACGACTGCCTTGGCCAGCTGATTATGGCAGAAGTAATAATGATTTCATTAACATTCTAGATTATAAAAATGCCATGGACATCTGCCTTGTTCTGTGGGGGCACTTACTCCTGGAATTCGGCCGCCATGCTGTGAAGAAGCCAAGTAGGCACACGGAGAGGCCGCATGTGGGGAATCTGGCCAACGGCCCCTGCTGAGGTCCCAGCCGACTGCCAGCCTCAATCCCCCGACATGGGAGCCAGGGAGTATTCAGATGATTCTGCCCCCAGCTTTCCAGCCATCCAGCCAATGCCACGCGGAACAGAAATGAGCTGTCCCTGCTAAGCTCTGCCCAAACTGAAGATTCATGAGCAGAATAAGTGATTATTGTTGGTTTAAGCCACCAAGTTTGGGAAGTTTGTTGCTTGGCAGTAAGGTGACTGGCACAGGGTCTTGCACTTCTTTCCTTTCTGTGAACTGTTCAGCAGACATCTAGTCTTTTCAGAAATGAACTGTGGCTAGCACTCGCCTGGCTGGCATCCCTGAGCTACATACACACCTGCCGCTGACTCGGAGGAGCCACTCATGTCACCTGTGTGCACAGTGGCACAGTCTGCGCAAAATGGCTCACTGCTGTCCTGGTCATTTCTCTAAAATAAAACCAGGAAGTCTCCATTCACCTTTACTGAAGAAACCCTTTCCGAAGGACTGTCCACATTGATAAATTAGATTCACAGACAGATATGCTGAAAGGTTGGTCAAGAATAATAGTAATGGAACCATCGTGAGTATGTACCGAGCATTAACATGTGTTGGGTACGGCCAGGTTCACATAGACTTTATTTTTTTCCAATAAAATGGACTGTTGCTTTGTTTTGACCGTGAACAGTGTGTTCTGGTTTCTGTGTTAGTGATGCTCCACATCAGAATTTGGAGGCTGGTAAAGGAGAGGATAGAACGTCTTAACTCAGAAGTTTTGTCATGTAGTCATCACTGGTGTGAAGAAGATTCCCACCACTGCATCTTCTCAAGCCAAGGGTGGCATTTATTTGTCATACCCTGGGAGGCATGTGTGTTAGGGCCATCTAATGATGCCATCATACCATGCTTTGTCAATATCTCTTTTCCAACTGCATTGGGGAGTGACAGACAATACTGTCACTATTGTGAACACACTGTGTGTGAAAGATCTGCATTGTGATATTAGATACTGAAAGTCTTTTTCATTAACCTTGCTTTTCTCCTGAAGTTTTGAAAGAATGTTGGCATGGCAGGGTCTCTTCTCTTTCAGCACCACATTCAACTCACTCATTTAAACCTTCCTGTTATGTCTTGTATAGGAATGGTAAAGCCACATGGGACAGCTGAAACCTGGGACCCAGGTGACCCCAAGGCTCTGTGTCTCAGTTTCTTATCTAAGTGTTGGCATCACTCTCTGCCTCCTGCTGCTCAGCATCCTCTGAGCACCAGGAAACGTGGTGGTGGTTATGCCTAGTCTCACATGTGAGTTTTGCGAAAAGGTAGAAATAACAGATAAAGCATGTTTATCAACTCTGTGTTATGAAACAAACATTTTACCTAGTTCTGTGAAAATTCCAAGGGAAATTCAAGGCTTGGTCTCTGCCCTTGACTTGACAGCACAAGTAAAATAGAAACTTGTGAAAAACCTACAAAACAGTTGAATTTTGAGTCTTATGCCTAGACTCAAATGTCCAAGAGTAGGAATTAGAGGAAAATCATATTCAAGATCAGAAAAAAGCAACTTTCCTTTCTCTCCTCCATTCCCCAAAGCACAAAGAACATGATAGGATTGTCGTGAAACTCAACTCTTGATCTTGCAGGCCTTGATCATCCACGGCCATTAGAATCAGCCCTTGAATATGACAGTTCAACTAGGGTCCAAGTGGAAGGTCAGCTGGCATTAAAGGTAAATGAGAAAGCACTGCCCTTCTCCTCTTAGCTGACCCAAAATTAGTGACAAGGCAGAGCTTAGGTCATTCTTAGTTGGGGCTGGTGCTAAAGTTAGTGAAGTGGTCTAAAGACCTTTTTCCCCAAGCAAAACATTTGAAAGAGCTCTAGGAAACAATGCTATTATTTCTACAGAAAAATCATTTGACAAAATTCAACATTCTTTTATAATAAAAAGGCTCGAAAATGACTTCCTCAACCTGATAAAAGACATCTATGAAAACCCCATAGCTAACTCCACATGTAATAGTGAAAGATGGATTGTTTTCCTCTTAATATCAGGATCATGAGAAAGATGTACACTCTTTCCACCTCTATTCAACATTGTACTGGAGGGTACGTGAGGGTAATTAGTTAAGAAAAAGAAATCAAATGTATCCAGGCTTGAAAGGAAGAAGAAACATGACATGATTGTGCATACACAGATAATGCTAAGGAGTCCACTCAAAACCTATCAGAACTAACAAACAAGTTCAGCAAAGTTGCAGAGTACAAAATCAACATACAAAAATCTATATACTGGCAATAAACAATGAAAATAATTTTAGGGAAACAATTTATATTTTCAATAGCATAAAAAAGAATAAAACATTTAGGAATAAATTAAAAGAAATGTAAACCTTATACCCTTGAAGCTATGAATCATTGTTAAAGAAATTAAAGTATATCTAAACTAACGAAGAAATATCCCAAGTTCATGAATTGAAAGAGCTAATATTGTTAAGATGGTGGTAGTCCCTAAACTGATCTACAGATTCAACACATTCCCTATCAAAATGCCAGATGTCTTTTTGCAGATATTGACAAGCTGATCCTAAAATTAATATGGAAATAAAAGGAAAGAGAATAGTCCAAACAATCTTAAAAAAGAAGAGCAAAGTTGGAGGACACCCTGCTCCTGATTTTGGAGCTAACTACAGTGCCACCATGATAAAGACCATGTGGTGTTGTCTATATAGGGATAGACAGACAGATCAGAAGTGTTGAGTGCAGAAATAAACCCTCATATTTATCAATTAATTTGCCAAGATAAGAAAATGCAATGGGGAAAGAGTAGTCTTTTAAACAAATAGTACTGGGATAACTGGAAAGCCACATGTGAAAGAGTGAATCGGTATCTCATTCAGTGTATGTACACAAATAGAAATACGTGATCGTATAGACCTAAATGTAAGAACTAAAACTCTGAAATTCTCAGGAAAAGGTAAATCTCTGTGACTTTGAGTTAATTATGACACCAAAAGCACAAGTGAGAAAGAGAAAAAGAGATTGTTTGGTCTTTGTCAAATTTAACATTTGAGATGAAAAGGACACCATCAAGAGAACGAAAAGACAACCCACAGAATGGGAGAAAATAGTTTTCGAATCACATATTTAGGTAGGGACTTTTGCCTAGAATATATTTTAAAACCTCTTACAACTAAATAATAAAAAGGACAACACAATTTAAAAATACACAAAGGCTCTCAAGAGACATTTTTGAAAGAAGATGTACAGATGACCAGTAGGCAAAGACGCTCAACACCATTAGTCATCTAGAAAATGCAAATCAAAACTACAGTGAAATACCATCACACTTCACGCTCTCTGGGATGGCTATAATGAAAAATCAGATAACAAGTGTTAACAAGGATGTAGAGAAACTGGAATCATCATACACTGTGGGCAGAAATGGAAAATGATGCAGCCACTTTGGAAAGTCTCGCAATTCCTCAAAAGGTTAAACGTAGTTACTGAGTTAACATGCGACCCAGCAATTAGACTCCTAGCTATATACCCAAGAAAAATGACAACATATATTCATATAAAAACACGTACAATGAATGTTCATAGCAGCTTTCTTCATATAAGAGACAAAAAGTAGAAACAGCCACCAAATGATGAATAGATAAATAAAATGCGGCATATGTACAAAGGAATGTTAATTCAGACGTAAAAAGAAATGAAGTGCTGATACATACTATGATACGGATGAATCTAGAAAACATAATGCTAAATGAGAGAAGATGGTAACAATTCCATTCCCACGAAATAGCCAGAATAGCGGTGTCTACAAAGACAGAAAGACTAGGGGTGATAACTAATGGGTATGGGTTTTCTTTTGAAGGTGATGTCCTAAAATTCATTGTGGGGATACTAAGAATCACTAAACTGCAAAATTTAAATTGGTAAATTGTACGGTATGTGACTAAAGCTGCTAAGGTTAATAAATTGTTAAAAAAAAAAAATACCCAGGATCTTACAGGAGTAAAGCAAATGAAATATATACTTTAATCATAAGACCCAGCATGATTTTAGACATGTTGCAAAGTGTCATCTTGTAACTCAGGGAATTTGATGTAATACCCATTTTGTAGATAAAGAAATTAAGTCTTAGGGAGTTTAATAAGTTGCCCACGGTTACCTAGTAAAGTAAATGTCAAGACCTGCACTCAGGTACAGAGTCGACATACCACTGTAACACCAATGGTAGGGAAAGTGAATTCTCTGCCTCAGAGTTAGTCTAAGGAAATTGAGCAGCATTTCTCTTTTTAAGAATACATGGAGAGTTGTTCTAACATGGGCACAATGGGCATAGGGGGATTGTAAGAGATGCTGTTTTCCTTTGGAACTGGGCAGACACCTCTGCCTACTTTTGCATTTTGTCCAGGGTGGGTGCAAAGTATCCCATGAATAGGCTGTGGCATCCCAGGCCTATGCTCAGATGGTCCAAGTCCAGTAAAAGCAGGGAAGCTCTGAGCCAGCCCACAAGGCCTGGAGCTTATTTGTCTCATGTGACTATGATTCACAACCAATTCACTTTCCTAGCCCCTAGGCTCTGGGAACGTCACCTTCAAGTGGGCTGGTTTATACACCCCATGATTGCATTTTCTATATATTTGCCCTCCAACTCATGCTGAGCCAAGAAAAGTTGGTTTTGAGTTGGAGCTGTACCATTGGCTCAGTATCGTCGGTCAAGAGACCCTGGGTTTCTCACAATCTTAAAAACATTTTTTAATTTAAAGAGGTTCTCAATGTGCCACAAGTTTAATTAAACCCCGCACTGCCCTTTCTATTAACTTGGTGTTCTATGAATTCTGTTTTATAGACAAGAAGCCCAGATGCACAGACATTGTGCCTTCTGCTGAGTAACGTAAGAGCCACAAGATCTTAGATTCCATACTCTTAACCCTGTAAATCTGCACCCCTCACATCTGTATCTTCCACCCCCAGGGGGTCCTGACACCACCATGGAGGACATCCACTCTGGGAGTGTCCAGAGCTTCCAGATCGCCTATATTCTCACTTTTTATTTTAATTCTCAACACAATCCTGAATTTATATTTACATTTATTATTATTTATACTTATTATATTTACATTTACATACCCATTCCTCTACTTTTGTGCCCACAGATGGGAACACACTCTGCACACAGTCTGTAGCTTATTTTATTCCCTTATCTTACAGATAACTCACAGGAACTCAGACAGATCTATTTCATTTTTTCTTACAATTGCACAGTATTTCCTGCTATGGATATTCCTAAATTTATCCAGCCAGCCCCCATTCATTTAGGTTGTTTACAAATTGAGGCTATTATAAACAATGCTGGAAACAATATCCTTGCACATCCATTTTAAAGTTATCACTATGATGAATTCTTAGAAGCAGAATCGATGAATTCTTAGAAGAAACTGCTAAGTCCAAGAGAAAAATATATTTTCCTCTTGATGGAGCTTGCCAAATTGTCTTGCAGCAATTTGAACGATCAGGCTGAGAGTGCCTGCTTCCACTGATGGATGGATAAATGTGACATCCTTTTTAGCCTTTATTAGGAAGTGTCATAGGCAGAATAATGACTCCTAAAGATATCAGGTCCTAAACCTGGAGCCTCTAAATGTTACATTATATGGAACAAGAATCTTTTCAGATGTGATTAAACTGGGTATTTTGAGATGGGGAAATTACCCAGGTGGTCCCAGTGTAATCACCAGGGTTTTCATAAAAAGGAGAGAGGGAGATGCGACCACAGATAGACGAGAAGGCCACGTGATGGGAGGAGAGGGAAGCAGTGAGAGAGAGAAGTTGTCACCCTGTTGGCTTGAAAGCTGGAAAAGGGGGCCATGAGTCAAGGAAGGCAGCTGGGGTGACCTCCAGAGGAAGCACAGCTCTGCACAACACACACAACTACATCTCAGCCCAGTAAGATCCCTTTGGACTTTAAGAGAATATTGTACATGTCTGTGGTTTTAAGTCACTGAGTTGATACCAATTTGTTAACAAATCCATGAGAGAAGGTGGGATTTGCATATCCTTGTCCCAAGCTCCTCAACCATCTAAAGCAATCCCCCTCTGTCCCCAGCCTATACCCCTCACCCAATAGAATAAAAGCCTTGCTCCTTATTGGCCCCACACTCTTGGGAGGGTGGATGGCAAGCAGCTTATTAAAATCTTCCTCCAACACACAGAGATTTCCTGACAAGGTACCAACAAGTAACCTTTTCTCCATCTCACTGTATTTCTAGTGGTATTTGGTCCCTCTTATAAATTTCTAGATTTGACCTCAACTGTACAAAACATGGGATTTTTGCAGCACTAAATTTGTGATCCCCTTGTTGTAAAGCAATAAGGATCCACCTCTGCCAGGGAGGATATAAGTGGTGGGGCCCAATCCTGTATAAATTAGGGACTGCTCCTGTACTTGGTCTCTGGGAGCTGAGTGGTCACTTTCAGTTGGAATTCTCTTGGTCTCTAGGGTAAGGAAGATCAACCTTCACATGGATTGCTGTGGACTGGCTGGGAAGAGGTATAGGGTGGGAGGAATCAAATCTAAAATCTGATATATGTAGTCAAAGGTTCAAAGCAGTCATGGGGGGTTCCCTGAGGAAAGGAAAGAAGTAAATTGCTGGGCAAATAAATTCTCAAATAAATCCCCTTAGGGCAGATGAGTGGTGGAAGGTGCCTGCATTTTGGAAACAGATAGGACTGCTTGATTAAAGTTCACCTTGACCAATTTTAGATGTCAAGAACACACACACACACCCCTCAGCCCCAGTCTGCTGGTTCTGGCATACCAATCCCTGCTGGGTCCAGCAGATGAGAATTCAGGGAAATTTGCTCTCTGAACCACCTGTTAAAATAATCCTGGGCACTTCTATATCCCCCTCTGTGGCAAACAGATCAGGCCCTGCTGCTGGATGACAGTCTAATTATCTCAACCATCAGAAATTTCTTCTGTGTCTTTAATCTACCTTGACAATCCGGTGGTTTGTCATTTCCAGGCCTTTTAATTGGCTGAATGATTGACACAATTGTGGGGGCTTTTTATTTTAAGAATTGAGGAGAGCCTATGCCTTCAAAATTAGCTCTGTTACATGAAGCCAGAGACCTAGTTTGCATGGGCTAGAATCTTATTTTTGCAATCACTCTGATCCTAGGTAGTTAGCAAGAATGACAGGGAGAGAAAACCAAGCAACTTTCCATGTATCTTACTTACCCTTCACCAAAGGTTTTTTCAGCCCTGGATTGACCCGATGATCCCCTTCAAAAACACTGTAAACAGGCCTGAGTTTCTTGAACAGATGTGCCTTGACACCCTGTTTTATGTGGACTTTGTCTTAGGATCGTCATGTCTGCAAATGACAGAAGTCTAATAAAAAAATTCTTTTTCTGTTCATATAACCTTGACGTTCCAGATTTGAGCTAATTGCAGTCTTAACTAGATGTGGGTGCTTTAACAGCCCGGACAGGGCTCTGGCATTCCCTTTCCAACTCTCACTTGGGCCTTCCTTCTGGAAAGTTCTCTCCTATGAGGTAGGAAAGATAGCTCCTGGCAGCACCAGTCTTTCATGAACCTAAAACCCACCATCCCAGAGGGTGAAAACGCGTTTCTCTCAGGGTTCATATTAGCCTAGCATCCACGGAAGCCTGTGTTTGGTTCTGCTTGTGTCACATGTTCTTCCCAATCACTGGCAGAAGGGAGTAGAATGCTATGATTGGCCAGGCCCTCGTCACATGACCAGAAAAAAAATGAAGAAGGCCTGTGATTGGCTGTCCCATCAGAATCACGTGTAAGAGGGGCAGTGCCTTTCCACAGTGACAGAGGAAGACAGACAGACCAAGAATACCAGAGTGTTCCACAGACACCAGAATGGAAAATATTCAAATTGAGTGCCTCGCTACACCCCATGTCTGCTCTTTTTCTTTCTGAATCACCTTTCTTCCTCTGTCAGGACGGCTGGTTATGACTTCGGAAATGGTGGCCTGGACCAGAGGAAGCTGGTTCACATTCCCCTTCTCAGGCCTGGGCCCTGGAAGGAGAAAGATTGCTCTTATGTGGTTCTTACCTCCTTGGGAGCGTGGAGGTGGCAAGGCTCCTCTGATGTGAGTTCATGCACGAAGGGGAGAAGCCTGAAGCCCACGGGTGGCCTCTTGCTGACCTGTGACCCCTGCCAGGCCTGCCTTCCTGCTGCCTCCTTGTCCTGGCCCAGCCTCAGCTAGAAAGTCTAATAATCTAAGCCTATGAAAGTTTGGTTTCTTTCTCATTTCAGATCTTTGTTAAGCTTCAGAGAGAACCATTTCCTCATCTGAATTTTCTACCCTTTCTAGGGGTGACCCTCTCCCTGTCTGGGGTGTTTCATGAACTCTTAAACTGGAGGAGAGAAGAGAAGCCTTTGGAGGCTTGTTTTTAATGGAAATTGGCCCTTAAGTGATTATTGCCTGCTGCATTTCTAAAAACTTTAAAGAACATTTGGTTCTCAGTCATTTAAAGCTTACTGGTCCACTTGCCCATATGAGGTTGGAGTCCCAGCCACAGCATTAAGAAGTCTTTGAGATCTCAGCTTGAGCACCTCAAGGGGTGGGGCACTCACTCAGTTTCTCTGGTTGGCCAATTCCATTGCTAGACAGCTCCAATGTTAGATTGCTCTTCTTATTTGGAAAACAAATCTGCTTGTGTGGTTTTAATTCTGGCACACACAATTTGTCTCACCTTCTTCTGTGGCCATTTAAAGATCAGAAGACTACTTTTATGTTCCCTCTTCTTTCCCATTTAGCTGATATTTATTGAACACTTCCTTTGTTCAGTGCTGTGCTAAACTACTTGACATGCATATGCTCACTTGATGGTCACAGCAACCTATGATCTAGGCAGCACTATAGATCCCCTTTTTGTAAGTGGAGAAACTGAAGCAGAAGTGGGCTGGAGGAAGAGGACAAGCATTATTTGTGAGTAGTGAAGAGGAGGTGGTGACCAACCTGTAGGGGATAAGAAGACACAAGACTAGACCTGGGGCCTACCAAGAGGAGACAGCTGAATTGCTCCAGCCTAAGAAGAAGGCATAGTTATGCAGTGATCATAGGCACAGTCTCCAGAGATGTGCGTTTTAGTCTAGACCCATGCTAAAGAATCAGGTTAAGTACTACAACTCAGTCTCACTCTTTGAGAAATGGAGATATCCTTTGGCTCTACCCACTTTACAGAAAAGCTTCGAAAACCTAATCAGCTAATAAAAGACCAGTTTGAGAGCCCTTGAGAAAAAAAGATGGTAATAGAAAAAAAAAATCCAATTTTACTTTTTTTTTTTTTTTTTTTGCAGTTTTTGGCTGTGGCTGGGTTTGAACCCACAATCTCCTCCATATGGGGCTGGTGCCCTACTCCTTTGAGCCACAGGCACCACCAAAAATCCAATCTTACTTTTAGCTCATATGGGCCAGTTTGGAATGGCAACCTAGACTTCCGAGCCCTGCAGAGTCAGCCGGAAGCCTGTGGCATGATGAGTACATTCGAGGAAATCCCATGAAGTGGGAATGATAATGGGCTAAGAGAAAGCAGCACTTTGTCAAATAAAAAAAAAAAACCTTCTCTCTATACTGGAGTAAATAAATACGTTTTACTATCAGTGGCTTTTTTGAGGATTCCCTGAGTATTGATTTGAGGATGGTTTGTTGTGATTTAATCTATGTGGCTGGAACTGTTAATATCTAGGCTCATTAGTATATTTGTTCCCTTTTCCCACTGGGCAAATTTAACCACTTAGTGCAGCATGTGTACATACTGATCTTTCCCAAGCATTCCTTTCATCATGGTATTCCATGGCTCTTTACCTGCAGAATAAGGTACAATCTCCTCAACTTCTTAGCCTCTACAATCCGTTCCTACTCTGCCCCCTCCCCCATGTTATATCCCACTTCTCTCCCATAGGAGCTTTTTTTCTAAATTATTTTTTAAAATTTCAAAATATTAGAGGGCACAATTTTTGTTTACATATTTTGTTGTTTTTGTACAGATTGAGTCAAAGTCATACATGTAAATTGCCCTTCACCCAGATAGTGTGCACTGTACCCAATAGCTGTGAATTTACCCATCCCTTTTTCTCCCTTCTCCTCAGCTTGATTTCACTGAAATTTACTTCCATATGTGCACTTAAGTGGTGATAGATTAGTTCCAATTTGGTATTGAGTACATGTGTTTGTTTCTCCATTCTTATTATGTTTCGCTTCGAAGAATGGTTTCCAGTTCCCTGCAGGATGCCCAAAAAGATACTAGATCTCTGCACAGCTAAAGGCATGGCAACTAAAGCAAACAGACAACTTTCAGAATTGGAGATCTTTGCATGCTACGAATGTGACAAAGAGCTGATAAAGAGAGTCTACAGAGAACTCAAATTAATCAACAAAAAAAAGAGCAAACAGCCCCATTTATAAGTAGGCAAGAGCCATGAACAGAGCTGAAGAAGACAAACGAGTGGTAAACAAACACATGAAAAACTGCTCAATATCCCTGATCATCAGAGAAATGCAAATCAAAACCTCTTTGAGACATCACCTTACCCCAGTGAGAATAGTCCACATCACAAAGTCCCCAGACTGCAGATGCTGGCTTGCATATGGGGCGAAGGGAACATTTTTACACTGCAGTGGGATTGCAAACTGACCCAGCCTCTTTGGAAAGAAGTATAGAGAATCCTCAAAGAACTCAAAGTAGACCTTCCATTTGATCCCACCGTAATCCCAGTACTAGGCATCCACCCAGAAGAAAAAAAAATCATTTTACCATAAGGACATTTGCACTGGAATATTTACTGGAGCTCTGGTAATAATTGCCAAGATGTGGAATCAACCCAAGTGTCCATTAACCCATGAATGGAATAATAGACTGTGGTATATCTTTTGTATTAGCCTGGATAGAGTTGAAGAACATTGTCTTTAGTAAAGTAACACAAGAATGGAAAAGCAAGAATCCAATGTATTCAATACTAATATTGATACCAATAGATAAATAACCACACATTCACATGAGAGAAAAACATAAATTCAGGGGAGGAGATGGGGGAGAGGAGAGGAAGGCGAGGGATTGGGAAGCTCTCACCTAATAGGTACAATATAAGAGTATATAGCTTACTCCCTGGGTGAAAGGCTCAATCACAACTTGGACTTTACCTAACAAATTCAAACAATGTAACCTAGTAATTTGTACCTTCATATTAATCTGAAATAATTTTTTTTTTTAAGAGACAGAGTCTCACTTTGTCACCCTTGGTAGAGTACTGTGGCGTCACAGCTCATGGCAACCTCCAACTTCTGGGCTTAGGTGATTCTCTTGCCTCAGCCTCCCAAGCTAGGACTACAGGCACCCACCACAACGCCCAGCTATTTGTTTGTTGCAGTTTGGCCGGGGCTGGGTTTGAACCAACTCGGAATATGGGGCTGGTGCCCTACTCATTGAGCCACAGGCACCACCCTGAAATAATTTTTTTAAAAAGATACTAGATGTCCATTGTTTTTATAGCTGAGTAGTACTCCATAGTATACATATGCTACATTTATTAACCGTTCGTGTAGTGAGTGGTGGGCACTTGGGTTGTTTCCAAGTCTTTGTGATTGAGAATTGTGCTGCTGTAAATATTTGAGTGCAGGTGTCTTTTTTATAAAATGGCCCTTTATCCATAGGAACGTTTTTATTTCAGGCAGTCTTCTTCATGAAGTAATTTTGCCTCTGAAATCTCAAGTCATTGATCTACAGCTGCCAGAAGAGGAAGGGAAAGGTCTTCGGATATCACCTCTACTGCATACTAGCAACCCTGGGTAATTAGGATGAAGTTGTCAGTTATGATTGGATCTGTTCCATAAAAAAGGAAAATCAACGATAACAGGCACTTATACAAGATAGAAGTTTGTTTTGCATTTATTTAAAAGAAGTATAGAGGTGAGCAATCCAAGACCAAAATGCTGTGATTCCATGGGGTCCTGGAACTCCTAATTTTCCTTCTCCCTTTTTCGGCATGTGATTTCCATCCATCCTCAAGGTCAACTCATGACCCCAAATAGTTGCCCCCCATTATATTTGAGTTCTAGGCCAGCTGCAGGAGGACATAAAAGAGGACTAAAGAGCAAGTGCTATAACCAGCCTTCTGGGATGTCCCACCAAAAAATATTTGCTTACATTTTATTGGCCAGAAGTGGTAATCGTGGCCACACTTAGCCAGGGAAGCTGGGAAATGTAGTTCTTTAGTGAAGTGCTTTGAATCAAATGAGTGTTGTGTTGTTGGGGAAGAAGAGAATTAATATTATATAACAAATAATGATTTTTATTCAGATGTAACTCACATGCCATATAGTTCACTCATTTAAAGTGACTTTTAGTATATTCACATAATTATGCATTCATTGCCCAATCAACTTTATAACATTTGTCATTATCCCCTCCACAAAAAAAATCCCACCTCACTCCATCCTTTCTACTTCTCCATCTTCTACAGTCCTAGGTAACAGCTAATCTACTTTCTGTTTCTATCTTTGCCTATTCTGGGCACTTTATATAAATAGGATTGTGACTGGCTTCTTCCACTGAGCCTGACCTCTTCAAAGCTCGTCCAAGTGATACCATGCATCAGTAAGTACTTCATTCCTTTGCGCTGCTCAATAGCATTCCGCTGTATGATCTGCCATATTCCTTTACTCATTTATCAGTTGGTGGACATTAGGGCTGTATCTACCTTGGGAATATTATGAATAATGCTGCTATAAACATTTCTGCACAAGTTTTTGTGTGAATGTGTTTTCATTTCTCTAGGGTTTGTTTATAGCTAGGAGTGGGATTGCTGGATCAAATGATAACTCTGTGCTTGACCTTTTGAGGAACTGTCAGACTGTTTTTTCAAAGGAACTATAGCGTTTACACTCCCACCAGGGGTGAATGAGGGTTCTAATTTCTCCATGCATTGCCCACACTTACAATCTTGTCCTTTTTATTATAGTGGCTATGAAGTAGTATCTCATTGTCGTTTTGTTTTTCATTTCTCTAATGACACATGATGTTGAAACTCTTTGCTCATTAACAATTTGTATATCTTCTTTGAAGAAATACCTGTTCAGATCCTTTGCCCATTTTTAATTGAGTTATTAATCTTTCTATTATTGAGTTTTAAGAATTCTTTATACACCATGTATTCTGGATACAGGTTTGCTATCAGATATCTGATATTCAAATGTTTTCTCTCACTTTGAATTGTACTTTCACTTTCTCTTTTATTTTTTAAATTCTTTATTTATTATTTTTTATGGGTACATAATAGTTGTATATATTTGAGCCTGATACAGGCATACAATGTGAATTAATTAAATCAGGGTAATGGGGTTATCCATTACCTCAAGTATTTATCATTTCTTTGTGTTAAGAACATTCCAATTCTACTCTCTGTTATTTTAAAATACAGTAGTACCTCCATAGTTGACCACCTTCCTATACTGACCACCTCTTTAAGTTGACCTAAGTTTCATAGGCCTATTTCCGTATGTTGACCATCTCTGTATATTGACCAGTTTGTTACAGTCCCTTGGGTGATCAACTTATAGAGGTTCTACTGTATACTCCAACTTATCATTGATTATAATCACTTTGTTGTATTATCAAATATTGTTCATTCTATCTAACGATATTATTGTACCCATTAATCATCCCTACCTAATACTACCACCCTCCCAACTACCCTTCCCAATCTCTAGTAACTATCACTCTACTCTCTGTGTATATGACATCTATTGTTTTTATTGCATTTTTTTTTTTGAGACAGAGTCTCACTATGTTGCCCTCAGTAGAGTGCTATGATGTCACAGCTCCCAGCAACCTCAAACTCTTGGACTTGAGTGATTCTCTTGCCTCAGCCTCCCACATAGTTGGGACTATAGGCACCCGCCACAACATCCGACTACTTTTTGTTGCAGTCATCGATGTTGTTTAGCTGTCCTAGGCTGGGTTCGACTTTGCCAGCCTCGGTATATGAGGCTGGTGCTGTAACCACTGTGCTATGGGTGCCAAGCCAGATCTATTATTTTTAATATTTAGCTCCCACATATGGGTGATAACATGCAATACTTGTCTTTCTCTGCTTGGCTTATTTCACTTAACATAATATTCTCCTGTTCCATCCATGTTGTTGGAAATAGCAGGATTTCCTTCTTTTTATGACTATGTACTATCCCATTGTATATATGTACTGCAGTTTCTTTATCCATTCATCTGCTGATGGACACTTAGGTTGATTCCAAATCTTGGGTATTGTAAATTGTACTACAAGAAACATAGGAACGCAGATGTTTTTTCAATATATTAAATTTTCATCCTTTGGATACATGGGATTGTTGAGTCATATGGTTCTATGAGTTGTATGGTTTTTTGAGGAACCTCCATACTGTTTTCCATAGGTGTTTCACTAATTTACATTCCCACCAATATTCTATGAGGGTTCCCCTTCTCCACATCCTTCCAACTTGGATGCCCTTTATTATTTTTTCTTATCTCATTGTTCTATCTATAACTTCCAGTACTATGTTGAATAACAGTGGTGAAAGTGGGCATCCTTGTCTTGTTCCAGATCTTAGAGAAAAGACTTTCAGTTTTTCTCTATTCAATATGATACTAACTTTGGGTCTGTCATATACTGCTTTGATTTGTTGAGGTAAGTTACTTCTATAATTAGTTTTTTGAGAGTTTTTATTATGAAGAGACATTGAATTTTATCAAATACTTTTTCAGCATCAGTTGAAATGAACATATGGTTTCACTCTTCATTCTGTTGATATGATGTATCATATTGGTTGATTTTCATATTCTAAGCCATCCTTATATGCATAGGATGAATCTCACTTGACTGGAATAAATAAACTTTTTAATGTGTTGCCAAATTAAGTTTGCTAGTACCTTATTGAGGATTTTTGCATCTATATTCAACAGAGATATTAGCCTATAGTTTTATTTTTTGATGTTGCTATATCTTTGTCTGATTTTAATATCAGTGTGATACAGACTTCATAGAATGGATTTGAGAGTACTCTCTCCTCCTCAGTTTTTTGGAATAGTTTAAGTAGAGTTGGTATTACTATATTTTGCTGTGTATGATGCTCACTTTTTTCCCCAAAGTTTTGAGGGAAACATAAGGATGCATATTATACATTAGTAGTACTATTTGTTACCAGTACATAAAATTTTTTCACCTTGTATCTGTTCTTGTGTTCTGTAATTATTTGTCACATAACATTTCTTTTCCCATAATCTGTTAAAGTGCTAAAATTTCTTTAGAATACAAAAAAACAAGCTAAAAACCTAAATATAGGCTAATAAAAAATTGAATTAAAAAATTAATACAAAAGATTTTTTTTCCTGAAAGTTTGAGCCCAAAACATGGGTTACATTATACATGGGAGCTCATTATGCATGGGAGTGCATTATACATGGGACCACATTATACATGGTAAAATACATATATAATGCTTTATAGAATTCAGTATGAAGCCAGTGGGTCCTGGTGTTTTCTTTGATGTGATACATTTTATTTCTGCTTCTATCTTGTTACTTGTTATTGGCTAATTCAGGTTTTGGTTTTCTTTCTGGTTCAGTCTTCCTGTTTCTATTACATTAGTAGAGTATTCTGTATTTGTGTACTTACTGTTACCAGTGAGTTGTATACATTCAGATTATTTCTTATTGTTCATTAATGTCCTTTTCTTTCACATCAAAAAACCCCTTTTAGTATTTCTTGTAGGACAGGTCTGGTGTTGATGAAATCCATCAGCTTTTGTTTGTCTGGGAATTTTTTTGTTCCTTCTTTAATTTTGAAAGATATTTTTATAGGATATAATATTTTAGGATTAGGGTGTTTCTTTTTTTCTCCACCACTTCAAATATGTCATACCATTCTCTCCTAGCTTGTAAGCTTTCCACTGAGAAGTCTCCTGCAAGACATAGTAGAGCTCCTTTATATGTTTTTGTTTTTCTTTTTCTTGCATCACTTAGAACCTTTTCATTGTCTGTGACTTTGGGGAGCTTGGTTATTTAACATATTGACTGCCACACTAGAAAAAAAATGTTTTTCCTTGGAGCCACACTTATAATGCAACTCACAACATACTTATCAAATTAGTTTCTGGGAACTGAGTCTTTTGTCATTTCACAAGCATTTAATTGTGTCTGGAGTAGACCTTGGGCGGTCCCAGATGATGACCCCTGAATCATACCTCCTAAGTATGTACAACAATGTCACTGTATGCTATTGTATCGATTTCATTCAAAGAGCTTCCAGGCAAGCATTCAAGGGGAAACATGCAATTGGTAGTTACGGTAATCAGAGAACACAGAATAGCGTGTGTGGCACACCTGGGCAGCCAAGTGGAGCTGGGTGAGAGGAGGTGGGGGAGATGTGCCAATTGACAATGAAAACTATGAGCAGAGGTCTCACAGTTTCTTGAGGCCCTGGGCTCAAAACCAGCATGACTTAAATACAACTCACTTGGCAGTTAATGTGTTAAATGCCTTGAAGTATTCCTGTTTGGGTTAAATCTGCTCGTGTTCTTTGACTTTCTGTACCTGAATATTAATATATCTTTCCTTAGGTTTTGAAAGTTCTCCCTTGTTATTTCTTTGAATAAACTTTTTATCTCAATGTCTCTCTCTACCTCCTCTTTTTTTTTTTTTTTTAGAGACAGAGTCTCACTTTGTTGCCCTTGGTAGAGTGCTGTGGCATCACAGCTCACAGCAATCTCCAGCTCTTGGGCTTAGGCGATTCTTTTGACTCACCCTCCCGAGTAGCTGGGACTACAGGCGGCCACCACAATGCCCAGCTATTTCTTTGTTGCAGTTTGGCTAGGGCCGGGCTTGAACCGGCCCCCTCGGTATATGGGGCTGGCACACTACTCACTGAGCCACAGGCACCGCCCTCTCTCTATCTCCTCGTTAAGGCCAGTAACTCTTAGACTTGCCATTTTTAATCTATTTGCTATATCTTTTAAGAATGTTTCATTCTCTTTTAGTATCTTTTTCTTTTTTACTGTGTATTTTCAAGTAGTCTGTCCTCATGCTCGCTAATTCTTTCTTCTGCCTGATCAGAGACTGTGATGCATTTCTCAGTTTATCAACTGAATTTTTCAGCTCCAGGATTTATGCTTGAGGCTTTGTTTGTTTGTTTGTTTTTTACTTTAGAGTCTTTGTTCTGCTTCTCTTTCTAGGCTTCTGAATTCCATCTCTGTGTTGTCTTCAAGTTCATTGAGCTTCTTCAGGACAGCTATTGAATTATCAGTCACTGTACCTTATTTAGTTTTCTTGCTGGAGTCACGTTTTCCTGGGTACTCTTGATGCTTGTACATGTTTGTTGATGTCTAAGTGTTGAAGAGTTAAGTATTTACTTTTATCTTCACAGTCTGGGCTTGTTTGTACCCATCCTTCTTGAGAAGGCTTTTTAGACATTTAAAGGCAATTGAGTGTGGTGATCTAAGTCTTCAGTCACTGCAGTTATATCAGCATTGGAGGTGCCCTAAGCCCAGTAACTCTTTGGCTCATACAGACTCCTGGTGGTACCACCTTGGTGGACTTGGGTAAGATACAGGAGAATTCCCTGAATTACCAAGCAAAGTCTCTCATTCTCTTCCCTCACTGTACTGCTGTGCTGGAGTTGAGGGAGGAGTGACATGGGCACACTCTCATGACCACTACAACCAGGTGACACCTACAGCCGACCCAGTCTCATCCGTGATCACTGTTGCCTGCATACCTCTGATGTTTATTCAAAGCCTGAGGGCTCTTAACTAGCAGGTGGTAAATTTTTCCAGGACTGTGTCCTTCCCTTCCGGGTAGCCTTTTTCCTTCTGGCCCAGGCTGAGTCTACAAATGCTGTTCAGGAATTAAGGCCTAGAATCATGGGCATGGGTACCACGGCTGAACTGGTACCCAAGTTGCGAAACAAAGTCTTCTGAACTTTTCCCTTTTCTTTCTCCAAGTGGAAGAAGACTCTACCCTACCTACAGTTGGAGGAGGGGTGACATAGGCATTGGCTTGGTTGCTGCCACTGGTGTGTCACTGGGTGAGGTTCACCCCCAAGTCCACTGGTTCTAATCCAGCATAGCCACAGGAATTGACCAAGAACTGCAGCATTTGTGGCCTAACTGCTGTAAGAATTTGTGCCAGTCCCCAGGATGCCTTTTTTCAGCTGGTTGCGGGGCTAGGCACAACTAAGGTTTTAGGGAGGAGGATTTCCCTCTGGCCCCTGTGGTGCCTCCATCGACACCAGAAGAATTCTGCTCTGTACTGTGTTCCCCTGTGACAGGGCAGCCCTGAGTCCCAATGCAAAGTCCCACAATCACTTCACTCTTCCTTCCCCCAGCACACAGATTCTCTCTCCACTTAGCTCACTGGTGTGGCACTTCTGGAGGATGGGGGAGGGGTGACATAGGCAATGCAAGACTCTTTTCTAACCTCGTCTGTGCCTTTTTCAGGATAATTTCCAAAATCAGGTACTGTGGTTGCTCACCTGATTTTTTCTTCTTCTGAAGGTACTTCCTTGTGTGGATAGTTGAATTATGTGTTCCAGCAGAAGGATAATGGCTACAGGTTTCCATTCGGCCCTTGGGCTCTGCTCCTTGCCCCCCCCCACCATCCTGTTTTCACTTTCCTCACCGTTGTCCTTTGAAGTGCAAATGTTTTTAATTTTGATGATATCCAATTGATCTATCTTTTTATGGCTTGTGATATTTTCTTTTTATTGTTTGGGATTCATTGAGGGTGCAAAGAGTTAGGTTACACCAATTGCATTTGTTAGTTAAAGTCCCTCTCATAATTGTGTCTTGGCCCCAAGAGGTGTGCCATACACTGTGACCACTCATCCTCTTCCCTTCGCTCCTCTCCCCACTCCCTCATTCCCCTACCGCCCACCTTATGTTAGATCATCTACTGCTTTCATATTAGAATTGAGTACATTGGATTCTTGCTTCTCGATTCTTGTGATACTTTACTAAGAATGTGTTCCATCTCAAATCAGGTTAATACAAAAGATGTAAAGTCTCTATCTCTTTTCATGGCTTGTGATTTTGATGTCATACATAAGAAATTATTGTCTGTCTAATTCAAGATCATAGATATTTATACTTTTGTTTTTCATGTAAAAGATGTATAGTTTTAGCCCTTACATCAGGTCTTTTATTTATTTATTTATTTATTTTTGAGACAGAGCCTCAAGCTGTCACCCTGGATAGAGAGCTGTGGCATCACAGCTCACAGCAACCTCCAATTCCTGGGCTCAAGTGAGTCTCTTGTCTCCACCTCCCAGGTAGCTGGGACTACAGGCGCCCGCCACAATGCCCAGCCACTTTTTGGTTGCAACCATCATTGTTGTTTGGCAGCCCAGGCTGGATTCAAACCCGCCAGCTCAGGTGTACGTGACTGGCGCCTTAGCCCGTTGAGCCACAGGTGCCGAGCCAGGTCTTTTATCTATTTTGAGTTAATTTTGTATCAAGTGTCAAGAATGGGTTCAACTTCATTCTCTTTTTAAAATTTTTTTTAACTTAATGGAGTACAAATGTTTTTGGTTACATGGATCATTTTTGAAATGCTTGCATCATGGCTATAAGTGTGCTCATCATCCAAATAGTGTTCATTGTACCCATTTGGTAGGTTTGTTCACATGCCCTCTATTCCATTCCATTGTGCTTGATTTCTACTTAGTTTTATTTCCGTCTGTTCACATGTGTGCTCATCAGTTCTGGTTTATTAGCAAATAAATAGGTGTGGTGTTTGTTTTTGCATTCCTGAGATTCTTCACTTAGGATAATGTTCTCCATTTTCATACATCCATGCAAAAGGTATGAATTAATTCTTTTTATAGCTGAGTAGTATTCCATGGTATACATATACCATATTGTGTTAATCCACTCATGAATTGATGAACACTTGAGTTGATTCCACATTTTTGCATTTGTACTGTAGTAAACATTCAATTGCAGGTATCTTTCTGATAAAATGACTTCTTTGAGTAGATACCCAGTAGTGAAATCACGATTACAGATCTACTTTTAGTTCTTTGAGGAATCTCCATACTGTTTTCCATAGAGGTTGTACTAATTTGCAGTCCCATGAACACCATATAAGCACTCCTTTCTTTCTGCATTCACACCAGCATCTATTGTTTTTGAACTTTTTAATAACAGCTATTCTAACAGGGGTAAAGCATAATATTACCATGGTTTTAATTTGCATTTTGCGTGATGACTGGTAATATTGAGCATGTTTTCATATGCTTATTGGCCATTTGTCTATCTTATTTTGAAAAGCTTCTGTTCATGCCATTTGTTCACTTTTTAATGGGATTGCTTGTTTTTTTCTTGCTGATTTGTTAGAGTTCTTTGTAAATTCTGGATATTAGCCCTTTATCAGATGTACAGTTTGTGAATATCTTCTCCCACTCTGTAGGTTGTCTGTTTGCTCTGTTGATTATTTCCTTAGCGGTGCAGAAGCTTTTTGATTTAATAAAGTTCTATTCATTTATATTTGTTATTGCTATATTTGCCATTGAGGTCTTACTTATAAATTCTTTGCCTAAGCTCTAGAAGAGTTTTCCCTATATTTTCTTCTGGAATTCTTATTGCATCATGCCTTACATTTAAGTCTTTTATCTATCTTGAATTAACTTTTGTGAGTGGTGAGAGATATGAATCTTGTTTCATTCTTGTATATGTAGTTATTCAACTTTCTAGCACCATTTATTAAATAGGGCTTCTTTTCCAACTTTATTCTTTTTCATGTGGATATTCAGTTGTCCCAGCACTATTTTTTGAAAAGACTATTCTTTCCCCCAGTGAACTGTCATGGCACTCTTGTGAAGCAGCTGGCCCTTTCTGTCATTGTACACTTCTCAGCTATTCTGTCTATAATATGAAAGTACCACTCTGGTTTGATCATGAAAGGGTGCTGATGCATGTGCCTACGAGCCATTTGAATATCTTTTTGAGAGACACATCTGTTTGAGTCCTTTGCTTGGTTTTGAATTGGGTTGTTTGCTTTTTTTGTTGTTGAGTTGTACAAATTCTGTATATATTTTAGATAATAATCTCTCACCAGATGTATGATTTAGAAGTATTTCTTCCCACTGAGAGGGTTGCCTTTTCACTCTGTTGTGCACAGAAATTTTTAATTTTGATGTAGTACAAAATCCTTCGATGCACAGAAATCTTTAATTTTTTTTTTAATAATTTTATTAAATGATAATTGTGTACATTGGTGCAATCATAGGGCAGAATGTGCTTCATATACAATCAGAAACATTTTGATCGTACTGTGAGAGATAGCCCTCATAGCATTTTCTTAATCACTATAT
>CAUYRH010108739.1:0-14321 GCA_963574655.1 Perodicticus potto
CAAATTTCTTCAACATGGGAATGTTGTTGAAGTATTTAATTTCTCCATCATAAATGAAACTCAGTTTAGCTGGATACAGGATCCTGGGTTGAAAGTTATTTTGTTTTAGGAGATTAAAAGTCAATGACCACCCTCTTCTAGCTTGAAACGTTTCAGCAGAGAGATCTGCAGTCATTCTTATATTCTTTCCCTTGTAGGTTATGGTTTTTTTTTATGTCTGGCTGCTTTCAGAATTTTCTCCTTCATATTAACTTTAGTAAAGTTAATTATGATATGCCTGGGGGATGTCTTATTCGTGTTGAGTCATGCTGGGGTTCTGAAATTTTCTGCTATCTGAATTTCAGAATCTCTTGGCATGTCTGGAAAGTTCTCATTCATAATATCATGAAGAAGAACCTCTGTGCCTTGAGAAGCTACTTTGTCACCTTCAGGGATCCCTGTAAGGTGAATATTGGTTTTCTTTGAATTATTCCAGAGCTCCCTGAGAGACTGATTCATTTTTGCTCTCCATTTATCTTCCTCTCTGAGCATTTGAGAGCGTTCAAAGGCTTTGTCTTTGATGTTGGAAATCCGTTCTTCTGCCTACTCCATTCAGTTACTGAGAGATTCTACTGTATTTCTCATATCCTGGAGGGTTGTAATTTCTTTTCTCAATGTGTCTAAATCTTTGATGATTTTGTCTTTGAATTCCTCAGACATCTTTTGAATTATTCCTAGAATTTCTAACTCCAACTTTACTTCCATTCTCTTGATTTTACTTGCCATCCAAATTCTAAATTCGATTTCTGATATCTCAGCTATTTGTTTGTGAATGGGAACTTCTGGTTTGGCTGGTTTGTCATTCCTTGGGGGGGTTGAACTGTTCTGATTATTCATGTTGCCAGAGTTTTCCCACTGATTCTGCCCCATGATTGTTTTTCACTGTTTAGCTAGATGAGCAGGTAAGGTGAAATTGGATTGGAGACTTCTGGGGTTGTCACTGACAGCTCTTCACCAAGGAACTGGGACTGGTGATTGCAGCTTTTCCTCTACAATTTTGCAAATGACCTGTATAGTACTACAGTCTGTGACTCTAGAGGCCTGATTGGTGTAGTGGGGGTAGGTGGCTCTGTCTTGTATTCAGCTGATCTCTGTCCAATCCTAGTGAATCAGTTACTGTGGGTTGCAGACTCAGCTTTGGAGAAATACAAGGAACTAGGACTTCCTGTCCCCCATAGGTAATACCTGGAAGCGGAAAATCAAACCTTCCCACTACAACAAAACCAGGATATCGCCTTGGAGGGTCCTTGGGTGATTTGTCCGGTTCAAGAGTTCCAAACCAATTTTCCCAAACAGCACCCACTCTCTAGCTGGAGAGGTCAAAAGGTCTCCAGCAACTAGATATTAGGAGTCTACTGGTAGGTCAAGTGTGATTTGAGCACCTCTGCTTCTCTGAGGAGTCAGACAGGCCCATCCAGTGGAAGTTTTGGTGCAAGGGGGTTAATGACTCTTTCCACACCTTGTTCACCCTTCACCACAGGACTCTGGTACCCCCAGTATCTGGTAGCCCCACAGGCAGTCTCTGTTATCCCAGTCTATGTGGCCCAGTTCTGCCCAATAAGCAAATGTGGCAGGACTATGTGCCTGCCAGAATCAAAGTAAGGTCACTCCCTCCTCTTCATTGTTACCACCTTCTGCCACCATCCAACAGGGGAAGCTGAAGCCTGCTTGCCTCAGGTGCTGAATGGCAGCTAGAGAAAGTTCCACCTGAGCTCAATCTAAACCTCAGTCTATCCTGACAGCAAAAGAATTTCTCCCTCAGCCACTGCTTTGTTGCCACCGTTCTGTAGCTCTGGTACCCCTATAAGGTGAGGTCTGGTTCCCTCTGGCACACCACAGAGTTGTGGAGATGACTCTCCAAAATTAGACCCCAGCCAGATCACTTTACTAATGCTGGTTTTGGGTGGGAGGTGTCTCCACTTGGGTTCATGCACCTCAGCAGTTCCCGGCTCTCTACCCATAGTGCAGATACCCAAGCCTCTGCCCCCTGTTGAGATACACTTTCTCAGGGCCAGGTCAGTAACTTTTCCCTCTATGTCTTTCTATACTGTAACTGGATTCGCAGATACAGCACAGCTGCACTGCCTCTATCTATGCAATGCCCAGTCCTAGCCAAGGAGTGCAGACATTCTGGTCTCTGCAGGGGTTGGACTTCTAGACCACCAGGCCAGTTGGGAAGGGTAAACTGTTAAGTTCAAGGTGGTAAGGAAAATATTTGTTTAACCTTCCTGCCAGACAAGGGACTTCCTGGGCTCACAGTAGGGTAACTCTGGAGAAGGAGTCCCAACTTCCAGCAATTCCCTCTGATGGGGTGAGGGAGGAGAGTCTCAGTTCATCACTCACTAGTAAAGATACACCAGCAAGCAAGAAACTCTCTTAGGGGAGGGGACAGACACACGTCCTCTTTGGGATGAGATCTGTACCTGAAATCTGTTTCCTTGAAGTTGAAGCTTGCCTTGGTAGGGAAGACATGCAGTTATCTCTCTCTTCTCTCAGCTCAGCTCCCCTCCTTCGGCTTTGTTGGGTTATTTCTGGCCGTTATTTCTCCCTCTAGACTAGAGCTTCTGTTGAAAGCTGGCTCCAGTCAACCCTTGTTCTTGTTGAATTTGAAAATTGTAGTTAGGGAAAGTAGCCAACCCGAGGATTTAGCAATACACAAAACACATTGAAACCAAACGAGCAAATCAACAGACAAAAAGGCTACCAGACACACAAGCACACAGATGCACAGACAATCAGAAACAACTGGACATACAGACAAAAACCAACTACAACAGAGATGATGCTAATCAAAAAGAAAAACCAAAATAAACCTCTAAAAATCTGAGGTAAGCACTCTCAGCAACCATAAGAAGGGAAGAAGAGGAAGAGAGGAAGAAAAAATTAGTATATTATTAATAAAAAAATAAATAAATAATTAAAAGAAAATTAACAATAACTCTGACAGGAAAAAGATGAAAAAAGAGAAGAAAAGAAAAAAAAGAAGATACCAACCACCAAAATATTGTTCATATATATACAACTATATGAATGACATAGGAATCAACTTTAGTAGGAATATATTTATTTTTCAATATACTTTCTGGACACCAGCTGGCACTATGAATGGTTCCCAGGCTTATACCTGATTCACGTTTTACTTTGTTACCATGGTTACACCATATCTGGTAGAAGGAGATGCCTGTCATCACCATTTCTGAAATTTCAAATTATGTCTGTTTTCCAACTGGCTACCCAACTTCAGCTGATCTGTTCCAGACTGCACCCCTATCTGACCTCCAGATTGGGCACAGGAGTCCACACTTCACCAACTTCTCCACTCAGCACCTAGTTTCCCTACCAATTGGGAATTACAATCCTCCGTGGGGGAGGGGATGGTTGCTGATGCCCGCCATTTCAGCAGTGGCCTATATTTTTTCCTCAGTGTCCATTGTTCAAGATTACACTTTTGAGTTCAGCAATCTGCCAGTTCACTGCACACCCTGAGCTGCCAGTCCACACCAATATTCCCTAGCAGGAATGATCAAGTTTATTTACTCACACCTGCTGTTCTGGAAAAAGGTGCCTTTGGTGGGTTGCCATTTTCGACATTTCAAATTGTGTCTGATCCTGGGTGGTATTCTGTCCCCTTAATTTTCTACTGGGCTGCCTAGCCACCTGCTGCTCTGAATGGCACCCTCTCTGTTCGAGAAATTCCGCTCAGGAGTCCACACTTCACCGATCTTTGCACAAAACACCTAGTTTCCTCCACGAACTGGGAACTACAGTCCTCTGTGGGGGAGGGGCTGGTTGCTGCTGCCACTGGTGCCACTTCAACAGTGGCACAAAAATTTCTCTAGCAGATTCTGCGGCTCTGGGTTACCTTTTAAATTCAGCAATCCAGGATCTCACTGCACCCCCCCAGCTGCCTGTCCACACCAATACTCCACACAGGGGAAGATCCAGCCACCCTCTCTCTCACCTTAAGATTTGGGAACATTGCGCTAGACATCCATCCTGTCAGCCATCATGCTCCCTCGTGTCAGTTTGCCAGTAATTTGTTGAATAAGTTTACAGATTTATCCATAAGTGATATGGATAGATAGTTTTCTTGTGATGTCTTCTGGCTTTGGTGTACCAAAGGGGTAATACTAACCTCATAGGATAATTTGGGAAGTATTCTCACCTCTTCTACTTTCTGGAAGAGCTTGTGAAGAATTGGTATTAATTCTTCTCTAAGTGCTTGATAGAATTAATAAGTGAAGTCATCTGGGTCTTTGATATTCCTTGTGATAATTTTTAAAATTAATATGACATCTTTTCTGAGGGGTTAGAGTTCTATTCAGATTTTAAACATTTTCTTGAGGAAATGTTTGCGGTTTGTGTCTTTCCAGAAATTTATTCATTTCATCAAGTTATCCAGTTTGTCCGTGGATTAACTCATGGGATATTTTATTCATAGTATTTTTTTTTTTTTTTGTATGAAAGGTCTTTATTGGTGGGGAAGCTGCAGAGCAGCATTAAGGAGGGGGGGAGAGAGAAAGAGAGAGAGAGAGAGAAGACACACGGGGGGAACAGGGGGAGAAGAGAAGTGAAGAGAGAGCTTCTTCACAGTATTTTGAAGTTAAATAAAGATTGTCACCAAATGAATTCTAAAAGCTAAGCTTAACTGGTATAGTTCCATGTGTGTCTGTGTATCACCCTTTTTTCTTTAGAAAGTACACTCTTCACTGCTCTAGGCTATACAGAGGGTGACCCAGGAGCAAGAAAACATATTTATATTCAGTCTCTGCCCAGGAGTTTTATTGTTTGTTTTGTTTGTTTGTTTTCTGAGACTTATGTGTCAAAGATTTCCTGATTCCCATAGTTGTACAAGGCTAAAGAGCAAGTTTAAGAGCAAGTTTAAGTCATAAGACTTGATTAGGCTGGGTGAAGACAGAAACATAACATGCTATCTTTACAGAAGAAGGCATCTTTTCACACATCTCATGTAAGGCTTGGATAGCTATTAAGCACAATTAAAGCTGTGATGGCAGAAATATTTTGATAAAGGTTTACTGAAAGCCAGATGTGAGGGTCAACCCCAGAAGACATATCAACAAAGATGGAAATGTTTCCCAGCCTGTCACGAGTGTGATGGATATTAAAGGAAAGTTAGGAGAAAGGAGGGGGATGACTCAGTTTGGAGTCGCCCTTTTTCATTGAAGGATACAGTGCAGAGATTATGATCATTGGTTACAGATCATAACATACAGGCTAACGTTGTCTGTGTTCAAGACAATTTGTGACACTTCATGATTCAGAAGCAAATCAGCAGAACATTATGATTCAGAAAAAAATTCAGTGTCCTTTTTAGTATCAGCAGGTTACAGAACTCAAGATAAAATTTGAGGAATTCAGGGTAAGATTTGTCACTCCAGGACAGGATGTAAACCATGAATCAAAATATCTTCCTCACACAGTTAATCTGGAAGCTTGCCAAATGTGACCTATAGGCTATTATAGCTCTTTGGGTCATGGAAGTGCATTTTACCCAAGATTAATCTGAAAGGGATATGGGGTCTCCAGATCAATCTCATTGTCATGCACATTTAGTGGGGTCAGAACAGGTGACCTATTTTTATTATGCATTTAATCTCCTCTTAGTCTGACTTTTCTAAGATTGGCTCTAATATTAATAATCTGAAAGTTGGCCTTAGTTCTTAAGATCTGAGCCTGAAATGAAATTTAGACAGGGAATTATCATGGACTGAGTTAAAAACAGGCCTAACACAGGAATTAGAAATGTAACTTACTAACTCCAGAGCAAAGATGGTGTCCTGTGAGCAGTTAGTATGTTCTTTAAAATATAGAGCCTAGCCACTCAGAGAAAGCTCAGCAGCCCTGGCAAAATCTGGAAGTTAGAACTATAAAAATCACAGGCATTGCCCCTGACTCTATGAATAAGAATCTATATTTTAAGGTGCCAACTGATTTTTAGGTACAGTGATGTTCAGATTCCTAGGAATCAGTAACTTTGACTGCCATGAGCAGAATTCATGGCTTTTTGTTATTGTTGTTCATGGAGCTTAGTAGAAAAATCAATAAATATTCATAAATATTTATTTTGATTTTTTAAAATGAGAAAATAGATTTAGGATGATTAGTGTCCTACTTTGTTAAATGTTAAAGTAGGAATCTCTATATCTGGTCTTGGAATCCCTTTACTGAACTTAAGCCATAAACACTAAGAAATAGTTGCAAACCACACCTGCGTGTGAAGCCGGTGTGGAGACCCAAACAAATAGTCCTTCTAAGGTGAGCATGGACTCTTCCATGGCTAAGTCGGATCTAGTATTGGAAGCAGGGATGACCTTTTTGGAATGATGGGAAATGCAGATCCCTCAGGGCTAAGTCCTGATGACCACAGGTCATTATAAGGCAATCCCTGTACTTTCTCATCTAATCAAGTTACAAGGAAATAGCTAACTTTATTTCTCATGAAAACAATGTGTATTTACATACACATGTTTTTATGTATGTTAGGGAGGTTTTAATTTTTTCATTTCTGTGGTCCTTTTCTAATTTATCTCAGCTTCTGCATTTTGCCTCTTCTCCTGCCTCTGTATTGTCTGGGTTACCTGCCTGAGGAAGCAGCCTGAGTCATCTGGCCTAGCCACAGTGTACTCCACTGATGCCATTTATGCAAAGCCAATCTAGGTGCCCACAAAAAGTAATAGATTCCATTTTGAGAGCCTTCCATGTTGGATTCAAGCCTGGGGGACCAGAAGGCTGAGCAGGAGTAAACTCCAGGAGCTCCGGCTTACTGGTGAGATCAAAGGCAGGGAACAAAGAAGCTCTTTTGGATGCATTTCAATGAAGGGATTGAATTTTATTCCTTTTATAAACAGAGTTCTGGGCTTCTAGGAGCTTTAGTTCAGAGAACATCAAGCTTCAGAGAATTGTGTGTGATTGGTACATGGCTTCATTAGAGATAGCTGTGCTGAGTTGCCTAGTGTCAGGAAGCCTGCTGGAAAATTTGTCCTAATGTCCTCAAAAGAAGAAAGAGTTCTTAGAAGATAGTGATTAAGTGGGCATAGAATATGGAGGGGCAATGAGCCATGTCACATTTATGGTCATTCAGAGAGGATGAACAATTCCTAGAAATTATTCAGTTTGGAAACGTTTAATTGTGAGGAAATCATTGCACTTTAACTCCATAGATTTATGTACACACGTGTAGGGCACCAGCGTGTTTTACATGCCAGATAGACTATACGATCTTTCACTGTCATGACCAGAATTCGTGGCTTTTTGTTGTTATTCATAGAACTTAGTAGAAAAGTCAATAAATATTCATAAATACTTATTTTGATTTTTAAGCTGAGAAAATAGTTTTAAGATGATTAGTGTTCTACTTGATTAAATAAGGATAATTTCCCAAATTAAATGAGCCTAAGAAGTAAGATCATGTTTAGAAAAATTTTCTTCATTTTGTCACATTTATAAGTGAATTATTTTATCTAAGGATTCGTTATGGTTCTCAGATAAAGACTTAGGAAAACCTTTGAAAACATGTTAGAACTGGTTTTCTTTCTGGTATTCCCTATGCCCATGAGTTCAGTGTAACCTAATTGTACTCATATCCATGTTTTATCCCAGCTCAGGGTTATGAGGTTCTAATATCTGAGGTTCTGTCCTGGTATTAGAGCTGGCAAATATGGGGTGGGCATATAGGTGGGCACCTATTTACCTCTCTACAAATAGGCTTTCCACAGTCAATCAGGTAGGGCTGAAGAAGAGGTTTGTCATCCAGAGTCATTAAGTGTGGTTGCAGGTTAAGGAAAAAGAAGCAGAATGAAAAAAAAGAAAGAAAAAGAAAAAAAGAGAGGAAAAAAAAGGAAGAAAAAAAGGAATAGATGACTTCAGTCACTTCCTATTCCTACTTAACTTTCAAGTGGAATTCATTCCTCTTAAAATGTTCTACACTGAACGGGCAGTCCCTGAGTTACAAATACCTACCTGATATACAACTCACACTTACAAACAGAGGGATTTCAGGCAATAGGTGAATACACCTGTTACAACTTACGTGCAAATTCAACAACAGAACAAACTTACCTGGTTCATAACCTGGGGAGTGCCTGTAATAAATTTTGAGACTTAAACTTTTTTTTCTAGCTTGTACTGTCTAGCTTCCAATCCCTAGGCTTAATAGGGGAATACATTTCCTTTTAGAAAAAAATTGTGTGCATGTGCCTTTTAATCTAACATAGTCTATCTTCACCAGGCACTCTGCCTTCATTCAGTCAGTGTTCTCAGAACTGCGACTGGGAAATAAGCAAACTGCCCTTCATTTACCTGTCCAGGAAAGTTCTCTGTGCTGCTTTGAAGATTTTGAAAGCTCTGGCACTACTGCTTTGACTTGTGTTCTAGCTGCTTCTTTGCCCTCCTGCCCAAATCCTTTCTCCTGCTCTGCCCCGAACCCTCTTTCTTCTCAACTTTTCACACCCTAGAAATAGTTTGTGGGTGTTTCTATATGTATTGTTTGGGTACTAGGCATACTCATTGAGTCTTATGTAGACATTCAAGGCTATTTGTTCTAGTTATGGAGTCAAAGGCTTATAGTATGTGCTTAATGACTATTTTTATCTTATTTTATGCCAGTTATTTAAAAAATGTAGATTCATGAACAATGGTTACTAAGAAGTAGCATACCACAACAGTATCAAGGATCTCTGGGGAGAGGCAGCCACTGTCTCTCCAACCTCTTTTAATCCTTACAGGTTATATTTTAATTTTGAGGATGTAGTTTTTTGGTGCATTTTTTTCTGTGTTGTTTTCTATTCTACTCTTTTCCCAAGTAACCATTATTTCTTATGTCTCTATAATTAGTATAGTTAATAGAATTAATGATTTTTCTATCTGGTACATATATACACATATATAAGCAATTCATTCATCATCAAATATTTAGGTCAATTTTAATTTCATTCCTTCTTTCTTCCTTCTCTTTTTTGGAAATACTCTTGAAATCGACTTCTTATTAATGTAAGTTTGGCTTATTAAGTGCATTTCCTTAGGAATCATTCCTATAGGTTGGATTGCTGGGTAAAAGAACATAAACATTCATGTTTTTACAAATGGAAGAATACTTTCAAAACTTTTAATGCTACCAGATTTATATGTCTAAAAGAGTTCACTAACACCTTGAGTGTCCAATATTATAAGCTATAATAATAATTAATAATATAATGTCAGCATCAACATGATTAAATTATCATCTCAACTTTGCTTTAATGATTTTTATCAGTAGGAAAAGCAGAATGTTTTCTATTTGTGTTACTCTTTCATATTGCAGTTAATGGAATTTACATAAAATTTTAGTTCACTCTTATGCATATATCTCAAGTAGTAAAATGGAGAGCTTTGAAGTGTTAAAATCGTGGAGCTGACAACTACAGTGAAGAGACCGACATTTGGAATGACTTTCACCAATTTACTGTTTTTTATTAACCATGCACTTGAAGCAGGTATTGTTAAGTACTGGGATACCATGCTGAACTGACTTAAACCATGTCCTCAGGGAACACTGTGGTCTGGTTTGGGAGAAAGAATGAGAGGTGATTATAACAGATGTGCTATGGCAGGGGAAACAAAATCAAGAAAAAATTCAAGACCGATTGAGTCCCAGAGATCCTAAAGGAAGCCTGTGCAGTGTGAAGAGAGAGCAGTTAATCTAACTTGGGGAATTAGATTTGTTTTTCTATAAGAAATGATGCTTACACTTAGATCTGAAGAAGGAGTGGGAGTTATTGGCTCTAAGAGGGCCTTATATATTCCCACTCTGTTGTTCTGATGGTAATTATTATATTTTGACCTGTGTTTGAGCACTAACAGGTAGTTTTTGTCTTTTCTCAGGAGCCACACACACACATCTGGGGGAGAGAAGCCAGGTGGAAGCCCTGAACATCAAACTCCTCTACCAAGAGTTTTCTTGGCAGCTCAGTAGCTTGACATTTTCCTTCAAAAAGACCATGCCTTCAACTCTACCTGAATGGCTGTGGAAAACGTATTTGAGGAGAGCATAGGCTTTGGGGCATTCAGATTTAAACTAGGTTCACCATGGCCATAGAGACCTCCTCCCCCATGCCCAGTCCATATTTGCCAGCTCTGATACAAGGACAGGATGTCAGATATTACAAATTTGTGATTCTCGTAACCCTGAACAAAGAGATGTTCAAGCCTCATGTCTGGCCCTTGGGAATAGGGTTCAGTAAATCTGCACCAAACTAATGTTCCTTCAGCCAGCAGCTTGTCAGAGGAAGGCAGGCAGGAAGGAAAATGTACTCTGTTATGGAGGAAAATGTACTCTGTCCTGCTGATAATGAAGACCAACAGACACTTCCAGACACTGGGGTGACTCCACGCAAGCTCATCTGAAGGGTGGCCTCAAATTCCACGAACATGTCTTCCTCTTCCTTCATGATCTCTATGAGCCAAGGTGGTAGAGCTCCCTGGACTGGTCTCACAGTGTGATCCCCTTAATTGGTTACAGGAACGTAGGGCCCACATCAGAGGGAGCGGCTGTCTGGGCTCAGATGGCCTGCCATCACTGTCTGCTGTACCTGGGATACTTGTTCCACTGTCAGAACGAGTTTCTGCCCCTGGCCACCACGGACTTCACAAAGAAAGGTTACTACAGAGGACTGTCATGGCCCTGCACATAGGCGTGCCCTTCAACCAGCCGGGAGCATGTACAGGGAGCGAGTACTGCGATGTTGAAGCCACATGTAACAGCACTGCCTCCAATAGGAGTGCCTTTTAAAGGAGCACTTTGGAACCTCAAACGACTCTTTGATCATGCAGGGAAAAGGTTCAACCATCTGAGAAGTACCAGGGAAAGAAACTGCCTCCCAGGCAGAGGAGATGTTGGGATAACAAAGGGCTGCTGGTCAGCTTCCCCTTCCTCCAGAGCCTTCTGCAGCCTCAGAGGAAATTCACATGTCCAAGTTGACAGCCATGTGCTAGTTGGTTCTGGAAGACTTTCGTTCCCATCTGTACTATCGGCTGTCCCCATCTGACCCGGCCCTGGCCCTGGCCCCGGCTTGCACAGAGGAAAGAGCCCAAGAGGCTGGTGTCCCCTGCAGGTATCCTCACCTTTCACTTGGTGGTGAGTGTGCACAGCCAGAGGAAAATAGGCTCATAACAGCAGGGGACAGTGCTCTCAGTCACCTTGATCCTTTTTTTCTCATCTCATTGAACACGTGAACACACAAATCTAGGTTGAGCTCCAGAGAGGGAAGATGATTCCACAGGTGGCTGTCCCCAGTGACGGAAGCCAGGAGAAAGGAACCAGGGAGGGAAGGCAAGACTTTCCAGTACCCTGTCCTGGGTCCCACCATGGCAAATCCCAGAAAAGCCAGGGGTTGTTTTGTGTTTCTGGTGAGAGTTATATCTCAGAAGCTGGTTTTCATTCCTGTTGTGACACAGATGAGACAGATAAAGAGGAAAAAGTGTCCTTAACCATCGATCCTGTCAGAAGTGAGGCTTCCTGTTCAGATACAACTGATGAAGATGGAATTGGCTCCCCAAATCCAGAAGCAATGCAGGGAAATGGGGCCACATCCAAATATAAAGCTGTTAATCCCAGGAATAAGCTGAAGGCATGTAAAACTCCCAGTCATCTCCTAGAGCTCCCAGAAACAACTAGTTCTGCTGACCTGCCAGTCCGTTGAGCCAAAAGCTCCAAGTAAATCATGACTAGCGCTTGGCTGGCTGCAGTCACAGTATTCTGATGCCTCAGTCTGAGCTGAGCTCAGCCTCCAGCAGTACATCTGGCACCAAGGAGAACATGAAGAGCTTTCCTGCGATAGCCTCCCACTGGCTCCCACTTGGAACAGAACGCTTCCACTGGCCAGTCTCAACCACCTCCAGACCATTCAGAAGAAACGGGAGGTCCTCTCTGCAGAGGGGCTGCCCACCCACCATCAAGGTGACCCTGGGCCGGCTCAGCATCAGGCACAGCTGCCACACATTCACAGAGCCCACAGAGCCTGGGGACCCCTGGTCTGTGCTGCTGCACCCGCTACGTGTAGTGCGATACCTGCAGGAACAGGTCTGGGCCTGCCCACTAGCTCAGTGACCTGCTGCAGAGCTGTAGAGGCCAGACCCCCAGGTTCCTGTGTCTCCTCGAGGACATTGACCTGCGTCTGCACTCTCCAATTCTGGCTGCCCAGGACCCACCTCCATTCAGCAAGTGGGTGGGGCTGCACTGTGCATCCTTTTCCTCAGAAGCTTTGGCCGCTTTGCAACTAGACTCCCTGGAGAGTTCCTGAGCTTGACTCTGAGTGGGGTGTCTTTGAGCACTACGCTTGAAGGACTGGAAAATTCATCTCAGCAGCTTGCAGAGAGAACTTCATGGGTCAGATTTTACAAGGACATAGTCCAGCTCTGGCTTCAGTGTGAAGCAGTGCAGCTGGAGAAGACCCTCAGGGACCCCCAGACTCAGTCAGTTTTGGCCCCTGACCTGTGCCTGACTCCTGCAACCTCTGTGAGCATCTTCCAGCAACTTGCCACCTGTGCTAAGTTTTTCCCCAGCATACCAAGACTGTGGCCAAGATACTGTATGTCCTGAAGAGGGAAGACCACAGGGCCTGGCCTATCACCTTCCTAGAGGAAGAAATGAAGAATGGGAAGCAGTACATTCTCTGCCAGTCCTTTGTGTCTGAGAGATTTGTAAGGCCCAGGATGACCAGGCCAGACAGGGGTGCCTGGATCTCTATAACATTCTTGGCTTCTGCAAAGGTCTGCTGGACTCATCCTGGCCAGGAAGAATGCCCAATCCAAGTAGCGTGGTCACTGTCATCACTGGTGTCTGTTTGGACAAGGCTGGGAATTTCTCGTGCCCTTTGCAGCTGGCGCTGGGGACAACAGCAGAAACCAGTGTGGAAATCAGGAACAGCCGCAGAGAACAAGGTGGTCTGTTGGCATGGTCATGTCTCTTTTCTGCCTCCTCCTTCAACACTCCAGCACCAAACTCAGTTTGTTTCTCTCTGTTGTGAATACCTAATGCTAAAGGAAGATATTGTGGAAATAATTATGTGTATCTATTTGTTTATAAATGTTTACTGTACACAGCTTCCAGAGACCTTGATGTTTTCTTCCTTGTCATCTTGGTTTGAATCTATTAATATATTCTCTATTGGAAAAATATCAAGATTAAACTGACTCAGTGCTTAGTGTTCTTATGGTAAAGCAGCAAGTTCAAGAGGCACTTCCAAGTCCAGGTCTAGCTCAGTGGACCTTTGCTTAGCTATTTTGTGGCATGAGGCTTTTAGTGTTTTATCACGATGGGACTGTGCCTACTATCTAAGGCAGGCCTCTGCCATCTGTAGATACTCAATAAAAATAAAGCAAAAATTCATGACTGGGGTGGAGAAATCTATTGCGTCTCCTGGTCATGTTTTCACCTTCTTCTGTCCTCGTTTAGTTTTCACTTTTGGCTAGAATTGAGTCAATAGCCCAGACTACTAGGGTGTCATTTTTTTTCCCTCCATTAACCAAACATGATAGCAATTGCCAAAAGGATTGGCAGACACAGTTCTGAACATCTGCTCAACTTGTTCAGTGTTGGTTCACATGAAATTGTTTATTTGTTTTATTTTCTTTTTGGTCACGAGACACTTTGGGCGGGGAGGTCTTTTCTTAATCTCCTACTTGCCATGAGCTACAGAAAATAACTCTTTTACTAAAATTAGCAAAACTCAGACGTGCATCCCATAAATAATAGATAAAAGTTAAAATCCACAACCTCACCCTAAAATGTGTTAAAATGTGTTTGCTTAAGCGTTCAACTTTTCTAATATTTTTTAGCGTTAAACTATCAATAATTATGTGATAAAGATCTTTGTTAGAATTAACTTCTTAAAATACGTGACCAAAAATGAGAGAGAAGGAGGGAGGGGGTGAGGGACAGAAAACAAACAAACAAAAAAAACAAGGAAAGAAAATAGTGACTCATTCTCACATAAATTGGATTCAATTTCGACCAAAGTACATTACTTAAACATTAATTTTTAATTCAACTTGACAATATGTTGTTTAGGATATTGCATCCTCATTTATAAGTGAAATATGTTTGTAATTTCCCTTTATAACAATGTATTTTCAGGTGTAGCCACATCAAGTAGAATGATTTTGAAATATTTCTTCTTTTTCTATTGTCTATAAGATTTGGCATGATCTGTTTTTGAAACTCTCTTTTAGTTTTATTTATATAATAATAGTTGTCTATTTTTTGAGACTTTGGAAAAAAAAATAAG
>CAUYRH010108742.1:0-27854 GCA_963574655.1 Perodicticus potto
ACCTCAAAAGAAGAGGAATTTGCCCAATGCATATAGGTATCTAATGGCACAGATGAGACCTGAGCTTGTGGAAGGTTTTCAAGTCTAACCCAAGATTTCTTATAAAAGCTTCCAGCAAAGCCAATTATGAAAGAAAAAAAACCCCTAGATTGCTAATAATTATTCTTCTGCACATATGCAAATAATCAGACCCTGTATACTGAAAGTACAGTTTATTTTGGCAACTAAATTAGTTCTGCTATAATTTGTTTTTAGTAAAGTGAGAAATTAGAGAAAAATGGTTCAAAAGGAAAAAACTGTGGCCCACGTGTATTAGATTCCAGCCTTGTCTGCAATGTCAGCTCATAAAATGGGGCATAGCCATTTGACTAAACTGATCTATTAAACACAACTAAGACACTGGCCAAAGAATACAGAATTATATACAGTAGTTATATTTTCTCTGAAGACTTAGGCTCAAAAAAAGATTGCCTCTTGGCTACACTGGAAAAATTTGTGTAATATTGAATGCTATCTGCTGGAACTTGAATATTCACTTGAATTGCCCAGAACTTTGGATCAGTTCTGTAGGGACTCTTAAAACTAGGTATTATCTTAAGAACTGTGCTAAGACTGTAAAATGTTCTCATTGTGTGAACCTTAGCTATGGAATCCAGAACTTGTAGATATTTGTAGGTGACAGATAAATAGTTTCATTCTCTTACCCTGGATCCAACCTTGACTCTGTCCCCGTCAGTGTAGGAAAGCCAGAAAACCACAAACATATGCAAGGTGGCTGAGGTCATACAGAAGCCTGATGATGGAGATTTCTATGAAAAACTATGTGAAACATACAGACTGGCAAAACCATGATATGAAGCCACAAAGGGAGGAGAAAAAGGGCCAATTGAGTAGAAATACAACCAACCAAAAGCCTTCCAGATACTAAAGGAAAAACTGGGCAGGCATGGTGCTAGGCTTCCCTGACCTGGCTAAGCCTTTTGAACTGTACATATCAGGAAAAATAGAACATCTGAGGGAGAATGGATCATCTTGGACAAGAACAGTGGCTTATTTGTCTAAGCATCTTGATGGGGTCTCAAAAGGATGGCCCCCATGCCTAAAAGCACTCGCATCCATTACCATGCTGTTGCAAGAGGCTGATAAGTTGACTTTGGGACAAAACTTAAGTGTCTGGGTACCATATTCAGTGGACGCTATTATGAATACCAAGGGGTACCATTGGTTGACCAACTCATGTGTCACTGAATGTCAAACCTTACTGTGTAAAAATCCAAGGTTGGTTATAGAGGTTGGATGCATGAGGCATACACGTAGGATAGAAGAAAAAAAGAAAATTAAGAAGCTTCTGGGTAGATACTTCTATATTCCCCAGTTAGCTATCCTTGCCAAAAAAGTCAGTCAGCATTGTGAGACGTGCAACCAACAAAATACTAAACGGGTACCATTCCTGCTGCCTGAAATTCTGTCCTACAGGGAAGCCCCTTTGGAAGATGTGCAAATGGAATATCCGGAGCTGCCCAGATATGGAGGAAATTGGTACTTACTAGTTTTGGTCTTCACATACTCAGGATAGGTGGAAGCCTTCCCCACCAGGCCTGATGTAGTAAAAGTGTTGCCCAGAGAAATCATCCCATGGTTTAGGTTGCCTCTCTGCTTCAGATCTGAGCAGATTGGCCTTCGTAATAGAGATAGTGCAATGACAGCTAAATCTTTGAATATTACATGGAAACTGCATGTGATATATAGGCCTCAAAGCTCAGGCAGGGTAGAGTGCACCAAAGGGCCATAAGAGCAGGAATCAGCAAACTCTGCAAGGAAGCAAAACGTAATTGGGAACAGGCCTTGCCACTGGTCTTGTTCAATATTAGATGTACCCATTCAAAGGAGTCAGGGTACTCTCCTTATGAGATAATGTTTCACAGGCCTCCACCAATCCTGTGCAGTATAGCAGAGACTCCTAAAAGAACTGGGAAAGACTGAATTGAACAGGCATTTAGAAACCCTAGGAAGAGAAGCAAGAAAGATCTCCACTTGGGTAATTAACTGTGTTCTGTTTAGTCTTTTGGGTCTGTACATCCTTTCTCTCTGGGGTATCAAGGGGAAACAAGTCTAGGTCAAGGATCAGAACCCAGTCTCGCTGAAACCAAAGTAGAAAGAACTTTACACCATCATCCTGACCACATGCATGGCAGTGAAGATGGAAGGAATCTTTGCCTAGATCCATCACAGGTGGCTGAAGAGATATTCACTGCCCCTGGAGAAGCAAAGGTAAGTTTTAAGGTGGTCAACATGCCCTGCTCCAGCCACATACTGGGAGCCAGCTGGTTTATCCACCACTGCAGCCTGAGGAAATTCCTCATAGGACTTATCTTAATTGGTCTTTGGACTTTGGGAAAGGGAGAGGAGAAATGTGATCTGGGCACCCACGACACTAAGATAGGACAAAAGGTGCCTCCTTTATAGCTTTGATGAATGCAAAGGCACCCAAAAGGGTGCTTTTACTCATTATCAGACATAGTACTCAATATATGACACAGGGAAAAGTGAAAACTCATATGTATATTAGTCCCCCCAGCCCCGTCACGGTACAAATAAGGCCTGGGTAGAGGATCCAAAAGGAATCACAGTCCCTGAAATCTGCATGCTGGTCCAGACCAGGGAAATAGGAAAGCCCAGACAGGTGATTCTGAAGCTTACTGCCTGCAGCACCAAACCAGGGTGAGAAAGAAACTACAGGAGAGATCAGAAATACCTCTATGCCTTAGCTTTTGTAGAAAAGGAGTGCAAGGTCAAATGTGAAAGGTGAAAATGTATGACAGAGAGCACCCAAGACAGTGAGGACTGTAGCAAAAGAAATGTACTCAAAAGAAGTAGTAAAGACAGATGGCTCCATGGACTCAGTCTTGCAAATTAATAACCAAGTGAAATCATATGAAACACTATCAGCTCCTACAGAAGCAACCTGATATTGAGACCCCAAATTAAAATACCTATGAAGTCTCAAAAGGGGGGGAATGAGAGTATACCTGGGAGGGGTGAAGTGTAGGAGAACAGAGGTCTTCCCAGGGAGACCCCAAGGACACACCTGTAGGGTCTTCCCCATGGTGATTCAGGTCTTAGGAATTTATAGACTTAACTTCCTGGGACCTGGAAATTTCTGCTTCTGTGAAATCCTGTAGTCGTGAGGAGGTTGGAGCATCTCTAGCTTTATTCCAACTGACCAGTGAGAAAGGTACCTGTGGGCTGGAACTTTTTGACTGGAAATAAAAAGGAAAAGACCAAGCCAGTCGAGGAGTGCAGCCATTTTGAATTCTCCTATGCCGTTCACTCCACTGGCTGAATAAAAGACTCTTCCTCTTAAATATCATGTTTGGGTGTTTGTTCTCTCCACCTTATTTTCCTGTAACATTTTGACACAGAGGTACTAGTCACTCCATGAGAAAAACAACATTGTATATAAAACTTAGTATTTCTTTTTCCAAACTGCAATGGTAATATTTTAAAGGATTTAAGTTTTGGGTAAAGTGATCTGATTGATGTTCTCTAAAGATTATGTTGGCTGTTGGAGGTAGGCTAGAATGTTACGTTCAAAAAGAGAAGCTTCCTGGTTGACCAGCCAAGAAGAAAAGTGGGTTAACTTGAGACTTGTTTAGACTGGATGTGTGGAATGAAGGTAGAGAGGGGTCATGGTATGCCTTGTTCTTTGGGGTTAGTAATTGAGTGGGAGGTCCTGCTAAAAATTTATGTGGAAAGCCTGGGAGGGTATTATGCTGAGGGGCTTATGTATAAGAACTGTATTTGGTATTTGTTGAGTTTGGAATGTCTGTTAGTTGTAGATAACAGCTATAACAGGGGTCCTCAAACTTTTTAAACAGGGGCCAGTTCCTTGTCCCTCCGACCATTGGAGGGCTGGACTATAGTTTAAAAAAAAAAACAAAAAACTATGAACAAATTCCTATACATGCTGCACATATCTTATTTTGAAGTAAAAAAAAAAAAAAAATGGGAACAAATACAATATTTAAAATGAAGAACAAGTAAAGTTAAATGAACGAATTTACCAGTATTTCAATGGGAACTATGGGCCTGCTTTTGGCTAATGAGATGGTCAATGTCCTGTTCCATATTTGTCACTGCTAGTTGTAACAAGTGATGCAAGTGTGCATCAGTTAGTCTAGATTGGATTGGAGATTTCAGATGTTTCATTCTGGAAAAAGTCTGTTCACAGATGTAAATGCTGACAAAGATGGTTGTCATTTTGAGTGCATGGTTCCTGAAATTAGGATATGTCTCTGAGAGGAGGAGTCGAGAGACAGAGAGAAGGAGGGGAGTCAGAGAGTGCAGTGCAAATTCCACACATGTGCACTGCGGGCCCGGATGAGTAGGCTGCTAAGCAGGACAGGCAGCGGTGGCAAAAACACCTGGCGAGCCAGATAAATGTCCTTGGTGGGCCGCATGTGGCCCATGGGCCATAGTTTGAGGATCCCTGAGCTATGAAGATGAAGTTGATGTTGAAGCTTAGGATTACATCAGGACTCAGGTATAAACGTCTGGGAGCCATCAGCAAAAAATGGCATTTAGAACCCTTGGATTCTGCATGAAATATGGCAGGTGTGTGGTAACTATGCTTAGGTGGTGGGTGAGGGTGATGCCATAGAAACATGAGGAGGGGAGAAGGTGAGGGGACCCCACTCCTCATAGCACTCAGTGGTATAAATACAGGATAGTCTCTATAAGGTGACCACCCAAGAGACTGTAATAAACTGGTCAACATGTGGAGGTGGCCAACAGTAGGAACTAGGCCTGCTGTACTGATGTGTAAGTACTGTACCTCTGGTGCATATCTGATCTATGAAAATTAGGCTCACTTGAGGAGGTGGTCAGCTCTGGGAGGGTCTGCTGTAGCAGCTTTAGGAACTTACACACTCTCCTAACCACGGAGTGACCAGGAAAGAGTCACAGTACAAAGCTGGGAGGACGATTTCAGGAAAATTATATCTCAACAAGAGGGTAAACCCAGTCTGATGCCACCTTTGATTTTAAAATTACTGATTTTACTCCTTTGTAGTTTATTGCTAATGTACAATTTTACAATATGGTGTTCATCTCAGTCCAAAGAAACAACACTTTAGAAAACAGAAAAATACATATACCAAAGTTCACGTCATAAAAAAAAATATTAATTTTGATGCTGCTTAACCAAAAAGGATAGTTCAACATGCATTGAGGGAAAGGCTTGATATCTGAGGGAAAAGAAGCATATGAGAAATCTATGGATAAATACGTAATTGCTTATTATTAAAGAAAAATTTGGATGCACTTGGGAGAATGAATAAAGGTAGAAAATGTCTCCAAATCTTTGCCATTATAAAATTGAAGGTTTTTAACTATAAAAATGAGGAGCTTGATAACATAAAAGGATGATTTTTAAAAAAATGAGACAGCGTGGACTACAATCACCACTAGCACTGCCAGGAAAATATCCACAACTAGATTGTCTTCCTATTATTAGATTGGTGTTAATAGCCACCCAGGCGCCAAGTGGCAGCTCAGAGAATTACTGAGGGAAGACTTTCAGCCCAAGTCTCTCATCTGAGACATCCTGGAACTCAGAAATGTAAGGAATTGAATTAAAACACTGGCAAAACAACTCGTTTTCTCTTCCCTGTTACAAACAAGTGTATGTAGCCTTCTGGTTGAACCTCATAGCCACAGGCGACAGGAGAAAAAGGAATGACATTTGCCAAGGGTAGGGGTGAGGTCCTGCACCCAGGTGCTTACGGGGCTGCTTTGCGTCATAGAAGTTCAGTGACAGATAAAGTTGCTCCTTGGAGGATGTCACTGAGGCTGAGGGTGAAGGAGTGAGGAGATGAAGAAGAGATGCCCGAGGGCCCCTGCATTCATTCTTCATTGATTCCTTCACTCCGCAGGGCCGGTGTGCTGTGGCGTCAGCCATCCAGGAGTGAGAGGTGTGCCCATTGTCCCAACAGTTCACAGTCTAGCAGGAGACCGACACCGTAGTCATGAGGTGAACTCAATGTGGAGAATATCGTGACAAGTAACTGTGGCTGTCTATGCCTGGGTCCCCTCAAAGTCTTAGGATTAATATAGATATTAGTTATCAAGGGCTTATAAGTAACCTTGACCAAATGAATAGGGCTATGTATGTGTAATTGGTTGGTTATTTGGGGGGGCATATGTGATTCTTCTTGCTCTAGTTCACTCACAATAATTCTCCAATTTTGATTATTTCATATTTCCCTGAAATTTTCAGGGAACACAAGAAATTGCTAAGACTAAAATCAGTAACTATATATCTTTTTTTTTTTTTTTTTTGCAGTTTTTGGCTGGGGCTGGGTTTGAATTGGCCACCTCCAGCCTATGGGGCCGGTGCCCTAAACCTTTAAGCCACAGGCGCGGCCAGTAACTATATATCTTATTTGCATATTTGGTTCAAAGATAAGATACAAAAATAGATTTTAAACTACCTGTAGATTTCAACTATTCATGACTTTGTTACCTTTTCTTTTTTGTTTCTGAAGTTCATCTGCCTCTCCAATAACTTGTCTCAATATTGTCAAGGAGTAGATATGTTAACAGTCTTGATGTCTTAAAAAATGGAATCAGGGTGGCACCTGTGGCTCAAGGAGTAGGGCGCTGGCCCCATATACCAGGGGTGGCAGGTTCAGGCCCAGCCCTGGCCAAAAACTGCAAAAGAAAAAAAAAATGGAATCAGCATGAAAGATTTAAAAATTAGTCTTAAAAAATGTAGGTTTGCAGTAGTAAAATAAAAAGTCCCTGTGAAAAGAAAATATAAAAACATTTCAACTATAATTTTACTATGTATTAACCAGAAGTAGCCATTGATAATATTTTATTATAATTTCACATTGTTTTTTAGTTTGCTTTTTTCTTAAAAGTACTTAAGAAAATATTTTTCTATATCAGTGTATGTATAGGTGGCCTCCGTATCCATGAATTCCACATGTTGGATCAACCAAGGATCAAAAATATTCAGAAAAAACTGTATCTGTACTGAACACAAACAGACTGTCTTATTTCCTAAAAGAGTCTATTCCCTAAAGAATACAGTGCAATGACTATTTACAAAGTATTTACATTGTATTAGGTATTATAAATAATCTAGGGATGATTTAAATTATGCTGGAAGACACTACATGGTACAGAGTCTGGAGGGAGGGTGTTTTGGAACCAATGCCCACAAATACCAAGGAAGAATTGGAATTCTTAATGACCTTTCCATGGTCACGTAGCATTGTATTGCACGAATGTGTTATAAGTGACTAGACCCTCCTCTTGCTTGGCAATGAAGATATTTCTATATTTCCCTTATTAAACAAGGGAATATCTTTGCACATACTAGGAGTGTCAAAAAAGTGAATACACATTTAAAGAGATCTTGTTGAAAGTACAATTGGCCATTCTCTGAAAGTATATGAATTGCAGGTAAAATGGATGTGTGTTAACAGGTCTAAGTACACTCGACCAGTAATGGTACCTTCAATTCAACTTAAAAAGGAGCACGTAGATAACGTCTCTTAAAATGTGCATACATTTTTTTGGCACCCTCTCTATCTTTATTAGGTCTTATTTTGAGAAATAAAATTGCGAGGTCATAAGTACTAACATTCCCGCATATGGCCAGATCTTCCTCCAGAAATACAGCAATTCATCTGTCTGACAGCAGTCTAGTAGAAAACTTATTTCTCAACTTATTAAGACCAGTTTCATCTTTTTTTATTTTTTTACATGGTGTACATAAATGCAGTCATGGAATACAATGTGCTGGTTTTATATACAATTTGAAATATTTTCATCAAACTGGTTGACATAGCTTTCATGGCATTTTCTTTATTATACCAGTTTCATCTCTTTCCCCCCATATGTACTAACCTGATGAATAAAAGTAATGTATTTTTAATTAACAATTTTTAAATTCTAATCTATTTTAACATTTTATATTAATGATCTTTTAATTTTTTTTCAAGTTGTGTGCGGATGGGCTTAAACAGGGAGAATTAGACACCCTGTCTGATCACTGAGTGTGCTGGGTTTAATTAATGGCTTGGGGGAAAGCTTTTTTGGATTTTCTAAACGGAGTGAATTGAGAAACGCTGAGGATTAGGCCCACCAAGTTTAAGTCAAGGGAAGAGAAGGGATCTTCAAGCCAATTGTAATTGGCGTTGGGCCTATTTAACAAGAAATTTTTGAGACTAAAGGAATCCTTGACTAACTCTAGAGAAACGTGTCTGTCTGGAGATGCTGGGAGAAGGGGAATGGAAGTGAGTGGATGCAGGGACCCCGGGACAAAACCCAACAGGAAATAAATACAGAAGATTAATTATGATGCTGTGATCATTACCAGGATTTGAAAGAGAACAGTGGAGTCTAAGTTTCTGGTCCCTTTATAGCTCTGACCTTGATCTTCCTATCTCCTTCATAAACCTCAACTGCTGAGACTGTGACGGAAGGGTTCACCCATGCTTTGCTACTTTTGCTGATTTTAAAGACGTTATTATATAAGTATTAATTGCCCTTAATATAGGTCTGACATGACCCGCCTTATGAACACGCCCAGACAGCTGCCCGTGCACTTGGTGGAGGAGTGACGGGGAGGCGGGCCCTTCTGAGACCGGCGGGAACAATCTAAGGAGGGTGCAGAACAACCTGTTCTTATCAGAGGAGGGAGGATGTCAATTAAGGCGTGGAATGAACACCTGCTGTATCTGTGGGCAGTCTGGAGCGCGGAAATAGCCGACAGAGTGGGCCTCCCCCGAGTCTTACCCCGGCCTCCTCCTGGAGGGAAAACCCCAGTTCCTTTGGGGCAGCCTTCTTACCCGCTGGCTTAGCTACAGCAACAAGGTGACACTTGGAATCTCGCAGATTGCCAAGTGGGAAACACAGTAACGCCGGCCAGGAGTAAAAATAGCTTCTCTCAGCCACCCAGATTTCTCTTCCTCGCTATGCCCTGATAAGGACGTGGGTACAGTGGGAGCTGCCAAGGAGTTCTCTGTAGAGACCTTGTATGGGCTTGCCTGCCTTCCCGGTCTCGCCGCAGAAGAGATGTGGGATGGGCAAGCTGTGACTATGTTTTAATTCTTAGGGCATTTTAAATATTTTTATTAGATCAAAAGAAAGATCTGCCCATTGAACTTTCCTCAAATCCAGAATGATTAGATGCATCAATTCTGCCCCAGGAAGGGTGTTTGCAACACCTGTGGTTATACTGGAAACCCTTTGTGTCTGCCCTTCAAAAGAGAGTGGGGCTCAGAACCAGTCTGAACTTCCGGAAAAAAAAATAAATAAAGGAATGTGTGTAGAAAAGAGCTTAAATAACTCCAGCAGAAGGCTAAAACTGGTAAATAATATCTAAATGTTTGATACTATTTGAGTAAAAGATAAATGCATCAAGAAAACCTTGACTGGCCTGAGTCTCTTGTTGCCACAGAATGAATGTGTTTGTGTTCAAAGAATCAATATTTTGCTTAGCTGAGAGAATCAAGACATTATTAATTTTGACCAACACCAAAGACATCTAGCTACCGCACTTTAAAAACCAAACTTGTGGTGGTTGAATTAAAATACAAATATTACTTTTTCTCTCCACGAATAATGTCATAAAACCAGATGTCTTACTCACCATATAAATTAGAAGAAATTTACCATGTGTTAACGGTTGTCCACTCTGAAGTTAGAAATTGCTCGCCTTTTAGGAATTTCAACATCTATTGTATTTTTTTTTTTTCTGCTCTAGTATAATCTTTCATCACTAAAATGACTTCCTTCAGGTCGTCTTAGAGAAGTGGCTGAAAAGTCCAGAATGAAGATGTTGATTTGATCTATTTGTGCATAAATCAGCTTGCATGTGGCTCTGCCCCAAACAGAAAATTATATTAATGTGGAAATATTGGATTAAATGAGTTTACTAGTTCCTGAATAATTCTCTCAATGGGCATAGAATTTCTTTTGTTTGTTCCAATGTTTTTTAATGCAAACTCTAACCTTCTTAATTTCCTTCTGATCTGACTTCTTATAAACTGTAGGCTTGACGGATGAGTTGTTCTAAGAGTATTTGCTTCTATTCTTAGTGTGGCTCTGAACAGGGGTCTCTGAAGGAGAGAAGCAAGAAACAACAGGTCAGCCACACGGCGACCGCAGAGGCTGAAATTGTTTCACTGTAAGGATCTTCATAATATGTCCTAAGGGGGAAAAATTACCAAGAGGTCATCCAACACAACCTCTTCTTTTATTATTGTAGGAAGCTGAGCCAGAGAACGTAAATGGCTGATTAAATGTTAGTTAAAGTTCCAAGGCTAGAATATGTATCAGCTGAGTTTAATTCAGTGTTCTTTGTGTCCTGGTCCCTCCATCCTCCATCTCTATACAATATCTGTGTAATCCTGTTTTTTTAAATCTGTGAGTGTGTGTGTTGTCCACATTAACATGTTCTGTCACCTATATAAGTTATAACTAATTTACTATTAATTTGATATATTATTGTAAAGTCACCTAACCTGTCAAAGAAATAAGATGTGGCAGCAAGGCTGAATAAATGTACTGAGTACGTGAAAAATGATTCTGAAGGAAGGCACACAAAATTATTCAGATTAGGACGGTGTGCGCTGGCTCACACCTGTAAGTAATCCTAGTGCAATGGGAGGCCGAAGCAGGTGAATGGTCTGAGCTCACGAGCTTGAGACCAGCCTGAGCCAGAGTGAGACCCCATCAACAAAAATAGTTGAGTGTTGTGGCAGGCGCCTGTAGTTCCAGCTAATCGGGAGGCTGGAGCTCAAGAGTTTGAGGTTGCTGTGAGCTGTGACGGGTACAGCACTCTACTGAGGGTGACAAAGTGAGACTATGTCTCAAAAAAAAAATTTATGTAGTTCAAGGGGAACATACGGGATAAGGAGAAGTTCATTAATCTATTGTTAGCTTACTATAATCTGATTTTTTAATTTTTTTGAGACAGAATCTCACTTTGTCACCCTCGGTACGGTGCTGTGGCATCATAGCTCACAGCAACCTCAAACTCAAGTGATACTCCTGCCAAAGCCTCCCAAGTAGCTGGGACTACAGGCCCTGCCACAACGCCTGGTTATTCTTTTTAGAGATGGGAGGGTGTCTCACTCTGCCTCAGGCTGGTCTTGAACCTGTGAGCTCAGTCAATCAATCCACCTGTCTCAGCCTCCAGAGTGTTGGGATTACAGGTGTGAGCAACTGCGCCTGAGCAATAGTAGAAGTTTATGATATCTAGAGTAATTATATATCCTAAAGTGATTGTTAGTTTAAAAATACAGAGTGCAGTGTTATTACAAAGGCTCAGTTTTTGAATAAATGTGTAATATCTTTCGAATAGTAGCCTGACTTCTAAAATTTTGAACATAATACGGTAATTCACACAATTAGCACTTTCCCTGAAAAGAAATATTATGCCAGTCAGTACGCCGGCCAAGCAGGTTTCTTCAGTTTTCTTGAGGCAGAACTGACACATTAACAGTGTGTGATCCATCGTATTCCTGGAGTATGAAGCCAGAAGCTCCACGGTGACGAGGAGAAGCAGCACCCATCACATTCCAGGTCGCTTCACGACTCTCTTCTCGAAGGCCCTCCCATGATCACAGCCAACATGGACAATGTCGAACTTGACCCGAACCCTGTGCACCTGAAAACAGCAGTGGTTAGGAAATCCCCCATGCCCTTCACTTTTCCAAAATCTTCCTATCTTTTGGTATCCCTAAGAAAGAGCTAACTGAGAAGGACTGTGTACCCTCAAATATTCTGAGCTGAAACCCATCTCCATGTTTCCTCACAACTCCCACTCCAGACTCTGGATGACTCTCTTGTTGTGATATCTCTGTACAAATCCAGGCCTCCTTGCCTTCCTCTGAGATGTTCCTTATAAATGAGCATCCTTCCTGTAGCAATAGCCTGAAAAACATCATCTCTGGAATTCTCCTGTCACTTGTATTTGACAAAGTGGTGCTATGACTCCACAGGATTGGACCTCGTCTTGGAAATCCCGTTTACTCCACCACTGACCAGGCCTCCTCTGTTTCTGCCTGGCCACCCAGGAGGGTGCCCAACCTTTGGTTCTACACTGACTCTTGCCAAAACTCTACATTGGACCAAGTATTGTGGTTCACACCTGTAATCATAGCACTTTTCAAGGCTGAGGTGGGAGAATTGCTTGAGGTCAAAAGTTCCAGACTAGCCTGAGCAAGAGCAAGACCCCATCTCCACAAAAAATAGAAAAATTAGTCGGGTGTTATGGTTCACACCTGTAGACCCAGCAATTCGGGAGGCTGTGGCAGGAGTATCAACTGAGCCAGGAGTTTGAGGCTGCAGTGAACTATGCATCACCACTGCACTCTTGCAGAGGTAACAAAGGGAGACCCTGTCGCAAAAGGAAAACAAATAAAGCCTATACACTGCAGCCTCATAGAGTGTTGGTGAGGCTTCTTTTGTTTTGTTTTGTTTTGTTTTGTTTTGAGACAGAACCTCAAGCTATCACCCTGGGTAGAGTGCCGTGGCATCACAGCTCACAGCAACCTCCAACTCCTGGGCTCAAGCGATTCTCCTGCTTCTGCCTCCCAAGTATCTGGAACTACAGGCACCTGCCACAACACCCAGCTATTTTTTTGTTGCAGCCATCTTGTTGTTTGGTGGGCCCGGGCTGGATTCGAACTCACCAGCTCAGGTGTATGTGGCTGGCACCTTAGCCTCTTGAGCCACGGGCACTGAGCCTGGTGAGGCTTCTTTTTGTGTACTTGATTTCTGATGCGAACTTCTTCTGAGTTTATGATCATCATCCAGTGTCCTCTGTGAATGAAATGATGGTTTATAGAAATCTTGAGTCCATTGAATAAAAGACAACAGAGAATTTGGTTTGTTAGTCTATTCTGATTGTCTATTTTGAGCTCAAATCAATTAAAGACTCATACTTTCTGGGAAGAGAGCAGCTTGCTGATATGGACCAGTGAGTTATGTAATTCTGTGTTTACCCTTGGCCCATGGTTGAAATTTTGGATTGAAGGTATAAGCTTTCTCTCTGTGGGTCACATATTTATATGTATGTAATTCAGAAAGAACTTTACCTTTTCACGTGTGAGTGTATGAAATTTTCCTACCTTCAGATGGTATTAATAAATTAAAAGGTAAAATCTCTTAAATTAAACGAACACTACTCTGATGGGCTTAGAGTTAAATAGGCACTTGTATAAAGTGAATATTCCTAAAATTTCCAGAAATTGAATTAAGGAAATTTAATTTGCAGTGCTTTTGCTGTTCTCAAAAATTATATTCTTCCAGAAACTAACTGAAACATTTTCTCCCTTGAAATAGGCTGGAAATAATCACATGCATAATGGTTTGAACTTGCTTGCCTTTGTTCCCTTCTTGTCTTCCACCACCACCCTGCCCTCTGCACTGCCTATTCTAATATCCAGGGAAGGTCCTAATGACCTTCAGAGGAAGTATTCAAAGAACAGATTTCAATTTCATTCCTTCCTTCCTTTTCTTTTTTTGAGACAGAATGTCATGCTGTCACCTTGGGTAGAGTGCCATGGAAACATCACAGCTCACAGCAACCTCAAACTCTTGGGTTCAAGCGATCCTCCTGCCTCAGCCTCCCAAATTGCTGGGACTACAGGTGCCCAGATAAGTTTCTACTTTTAGTAGAGATGGAGGGGGTCTCATTCTTGCTCAGGTTGGTCTGAACTCCTGCGCTCAAGCATTTCTCCCTCCTCAGCCTTTCAGAGTGCTGGGATCACAGGTTGCGCCACTGCACCTGGTCAGACTTCAATTATTTTATTGGGCCTCTTTGCTACATTTGATACTAACTTTCTTCCCAGTTAAGAACTTCTTTTCCTGGGGGAGGAGGCAAGATGGCCGACTGGAGCCAGTTTTCCATAGAGGCTCCCATCCAGAAGGAGAGTTAAAGGACAGAAGTTTATCAAGTAAGCTGATGATTGGAGCAGAGCCAAGAGAGAAGATTGAAGAGTGCACATCACCCCTGCTGAGGTGAGCTGCAACATCAAGGAAACAAACAATAGGTACAAAACCCACCACAATGTGGACGGGAGTCCCCTCCCCAATAAGAAAGCTCACAGTGTACTTTTTACAAACAAGTCAGCAGAGTTCAGATATCTTCTTTTTCTTTTCTATGGGCGAGAGCTGCTAAACATCACATCTTCTTCCCCAGAGAGGACCCACTAGTGTGTCATGGCACTCCCAGCAGGCATAAGACTGAACATATACTGTACCCACACTGAACTCCCAGCACTCCCCTCCACTCCCATCCCAAGGTCTGGAAGCCTGTCCCCTGCAGAGTCCAGAATCTTGAGCATTTTTTCAAGAGGTATGGATAAGGTGTGGGCTGTTACACGTGTGTGCTAAATCAGCAGCACAGATGTAAAGCGGGAACTGTGGTGCAACAGAGCCATACAGGAAAGGGAGATGGTGCCTCATGGCACAGTGCATTAGTGGCAGTGGCAGCAGTGGCAGGAACAATAGGACTCACACCCCTGGTGAAATTTTGGAGAAACACTTCCTTGTCTCTCTTAGCAATCAGAGGGAGCCGGGCATCTACTCCGGTGGCAGCCATGAAAATGCAGGCCCCATGAGCAAAGGGTATGCCTGAGGCAGTACCTGCCCAGGAGGGGCACTGCAGAGATGGAGACTAGAATATGCATGTGCAGAGGTGGCATACTCCCAGGGTGGGGCTGAATCACAATTGCTGCTTCTGTGAGCCCATGACGCACCCACCCCCTCAGTGGACCATAGCTGGGACAAAAGGAGGTGTGGCAGCAGCATCAGCTCAGAGAGGGGCAGGAACTGAGAGCCCTTTGTGATCTCTGACCATGTCCACCCCAAAACAGAATGCAGCAGAGACCAAGTCGCCAGCTCCATGAGAATTGGTGCAGTGGCAGCAGCACATGGTGGGGCAGAGTCGTAGTCTCTGTGAAGTCAAACAGCTCCTGGCCCGCAGTGGAATACAACCTGGAAAGAACCGCAAATTACATGAGAATATAAGTGGCAGCAACATCATTCTGGGACATGGCTGGAATTGAGTGACACTCCCCAGCTTCCATTAAGCATCCGAGGTAGTTCGGCTTTAGCTCCCCCTGCCAGCTGGTGGCAGAGTGCAGTGGCCTAGCCGAGGAGAGAGGGATCTCCCAGTGACTCAGGCAGGTCCAATCCCCTGGTGCATCTGCTCAATGGAGGGAACTGGGCCACAGCCCTGTGGGGTTACCAGTGACTGGGTATGACTGTGGTGCAAGATAGGGAAGGAGGCATCAACCTCCACAGACTAACTCATTTGCTGGGCAGGCCCTTCTGACTCCACAGAGTACTGGAGGAAGCCACACTCAAGTTGCCAGCAGACCCCTGCTATCTAATTGCTGGAGACCTTTTGAACTCTCCCACTTGAGACTTGGTTCTTACTTGGATAATTGATTTGGAACTTTTGACCTGGGCCAATCACCCAAGGACCATCCAAGGTGGTACCCTGGTTGTTTTGTTGTGGAAAGGTTTGATTTTCCTTTTCTAGTTGTTGCCCATGGGGGGCAGGGTATGTTATTTGCTTGTATTTCTCCATAGCTGAGACTTCAACCCAGAGTTACTGATTCACTAGGATTGGGCAGAGACCAGGTGAATGCAAGACAGAGCCCACTAGCCCCAGTGTCTCAAGCTGTAGTACTATATGGGTCCTTTGCAAAGTTGTAGGGAAAAAGCTGCAGTTACCAGTCCCACCTCTTAGGCAAAGGGCTGAAACTTTTCATGTTAGAACAGGATGGTCATCAACCTTTAACCTCCTGAAACAAAATAGCTTTCAACCCAAGATCCTACATTCAGCTAAACTGAGTTTCATTTATGATGGAGAAATTAAATACTTCAATGACATTTACATGTTGAAGAAATTTGCCATAACTAAACCATCTCTCCAGGATATTCTCAGATCCATCCTCCACAATGACAACCACAATGCTCTACCACCAAAGTAAACTCACTCAGAAACTTTTGATCAAATTTGAACTTCCAGTTTGGCAAAAGGATTAAAAATGTCCACTGGACTTTTGAAAAACTCAATACCCAAAATACTACCAGAGTTATCAATGCTCTCAATTAATATGAATGGCTTAAATTGTCCTCTAAAGAGGCACAGGTTGGTTGACTAGATAAAAAACTCAGGCCAGGTATTTTCTGCATACAAGAATCTCATCTTACCTTAAACGATAAATATAAACTCAGGGTGAAGGGATGGTCATCTATAATTTAGGCAAATGGAAATCAGAAAAAAATAAGTATTGCAATTGTATTCGCAGGTACAATAGACTTTAAACCAATGAAAGTAAGGAAAGATAAGGATGGTCACTTCATATTTGTTAAGGGTAACACTTAACAAGGTGAGATTTCAATTATTAACATTTATGTACCCAACCAGAATGCCCCTCAATTTATAAGAGAGACTCTAACAGACATGAGCAACTTGATTTCCTCCAGCATCATAATAGTTGGAGATTTCAACACTCCTTTGGCAATGTCGGATTGATCCGCCAATAAGAAACTAAGCAAAGAAATTTTAGGCTTAAATTTAACCATTCAACAATTGGATTTAACACACATCTACAGAACATTTCATCCTAGCTAAACTGAATACACATTCTTCTCATCAGCCCTCCAAAATTGATCACATCTTAGGTCACAAGTCTAAGCCCAGAAAATTTAAAAGAATCGAAATTATTCCTTGCATCTTCTCAGACCATTATGGAATAAAAGTTGAACTCAGTAACAACAGGAATCTGCATACTCATACAAAAACATGGAAACTAAATAACCTTATGCTGAACAATAGCTGGTCATAGATGAGATTAAGAGGGAAATTACCAAATTTTTGGAACAAAATGATAATGAAGACACGAATTACCAGAATCTCTGGGATACCACAAAGGCAGTCCTACAAGGGAAATTTATAGCATTTCAAGCCTTCTTCAAGAGAGCAGAAAGAGAGTAATTTAACAACTTAATGGGACATCTCAAGCAACTAGAAAAGGAACAACATTCCAATCCCAAGGCCAGCCGAAGAAAAAAAATAACCAAAATTAGAGCAGAATTAAATGAAATTGAAAACAAATGGATTATACAACAGATCAATAAATCAAACAGTTGGGTTTTTGAAAAGGTCAATAAAATAGATAAACCTTTAGCTAACCTAACCAGGAACAAAAGAGTAAAATCTCTAAATTTATCAATCAGAAATGAGAAAGATGAAATAACAATACACTCCTCAGAAATTCAAAACTCCTTAATGAATATTACAAGAAACTCTATTCTCAGAAATACAAAAATATGAAAGAAATAGACTAATACTTGGATGCACACCACCTTCCTAGACTTAGCCAGAATGAAGTGAAATGTTGAGCAGGTCCATATCAAGTTCTGAAATAGCATCAACTATACAAAATCTCCCTAAACAGAAAAGTATGGGACCAGATGGCTTCACATCAGAATTCTACTAAACTTTTAAAGAAGAACTAGTACTTATATTACTCAACCTTCTCTAAAATATAGAAAAAGAAGGAATACTACCCAATACATTCTATGAAGCAAACATCACCTTGATCCTCAAACCAGGAAAAGACCCCATAAGAAAAGAAAATGATAGACCAATATCTCTAATGAATATTGTTACAAAAATATTCAATGAGATACTAGCAAACAGAATCCAGAAAATTATACACCATGACCAAGTGGGTTTTATCCCAGGGTCTCAAGTCTGGTTCAATATATGTAAGTCTATAAATATAATTCATCACATAAACAAAATAAAAAACAAAGACCTTATGATTCTCTCAATTGAGCAAGAAAGGCTTTGATAATATCCAGCATCCTTTCATGATTAGAACACTTAAGAAAATAGGTATAGAAGGGACATTTCTTAAACTGACAGAGGCCATCTACAGCAAACCCACAGCCAATATTGTATTGAATGGAGTTAAGTTGAAATCATTTCCACTCAGATCAGGAACCAATCAAGGTTGCCCATTGTCTCCACTGCTTTTTAACATCGTAATGGAAGTCTTAGCCAACACAATCAGGCAAGAAAGGTGATCAAGTGTATCCAAATAGGAACAGAGGAGATCAGACTTTTCACTCTTTGCAGATGATATGATTGTGTATCTGGAAAACCCCAGGGATCCAATTACAAAACTCTTAGAAGTGATCAAGGAATATAGCAGTGTTTCAGGATACAAAAATCAATAGCCACAAATATAAATATATATATATATATTTATATATACCAATAATAGTCAAGCTGAAAAAACAGTCAAGGACTCTATTCCTTTTACAGTAGTGCCAAAGAAGATGAAATATTTGGGAGTTTACCTAACAAAGGATGTGAAAAATCTCTATAAAAAGAACTATGAAACTCTAAGAAAAGAAATAGCTAAAGATGTCTACAAATGGAAATATATACCATGCTCATGGCTGGGAAGAATCTACATTGTTAAAATGTCCATACTACCCAAAGCAATATACAATTTTCATGCAGTACCTATTAAAGCACCACCATCATACTTTAAAGACTTTGAAAAAATAATACTTTATTTTATATTGAATCAGAAAAAAACCTTGAATAGCCAAGACATTACTCAGAAATAAAAACAAATCAGGCGGACTTACACTACCAGTCCTCAGACTATACTATAAATTGATAGTGATCAAAAAAGCATGGTACTGGCACAAAAACAGAGAGGTAGAATAGAGAATCAAGAGATGAACCCGGCTACTTACCGTCATTTGATCTTTGATAAGCTAATCAAAAACATTCAGTGGGGAAAAGATTTCCTATTTAACAAATGGTGCTGGGTGAACTGGCTGGCAACTTGTAGAAGAATGAAATTGGACCCACACCTTTCACCATTAACTAAGATAGACTCTCACTGGATTAGGGATTTAAACTTAAGACATGAAACTATAAAAACGCTAGAAGAAAGTGCATGGAAAACACTTGAAGAAATTGGCCTGGGAGAATATTTTATGAGGAGGACCCCCTGGGCAATTGAAGCAACACCAAAAATACATTACTGGGATCTGATCAAACTAAAAAGCTTGTGCACAGCCAAGAACATAGTAAGTATAGCAAGCAAACAGTCCTCAGAATGGGAGAAGATATTTGTAGGTTATGTCTCTGACAAAGGTTTAATAATCAGAATCCACAGAGATCTCAAACATATTAGCAAGAAAAGAATAACTGATCACATCTCAGGATGGGAAAGGGACTTGAAGAGAAACTTCTCTGAAGAAGACAGGCACATGGCCTACAGACATATGAAAAAATGCTCACCATCCTTAATCATCAGAGAAATGCAAATCGAAACCACTTTGAGATATCATCTAACTCCAATAAGATTAGCCCACATCACAAAATCCCAAAACCATAGAAGTTGGCATGGATGTGCAGAAAAGGGAACACTTCTGCTCTGCTGGTGGGAATGCAAACTAATGCGTTCCTTTTGGAAAGATATTTGGAGATCACTTAGGGATCTGAAAATAGACCTGCCATTCGATCCTTCAATTCCTCTACTAGGTATACATCCAGAAGATCAAAAATCACTTTATAATGAAGATATTTGCACCAGAATGTTTATTGCAGCCCAATTCATAATTGCTGAGTCATGGAAGAAGCCCAAATGCCCATCGATCCAGGAATGGATTATTAAATTGTGGTACATGTACACCATGGAATATTATGCAGTGTTTAAAAAGATGGCAACTTTACCTCTTTTATCTTTACATGGATGGAACTGGAATATATTCTTCTTAGTAAAGTATCTCAAGAATGGAAGAAAAAGTGTCCAATGTACTCAACTCTACTATGAAACCAATTTATAAACACCCACACTACCATATGAATGCTGAAACTCAACTCCCGCCCGAGATGAAAGGGAAAGAGGAGGGGGAGGGGGGGAGAATGGGTGGAGGGAGGTTAATTGGTGGGACCACACCTACGGTGCACTGTACAAGGGTACATGTTAAATCTACTAAGTGTAGAATATAAATGTCTTAACACAATAACTAGAAAGGAGGTGAAGGCTATGTTAACCAGTTTCATGAAAGTATTTCAAATTGTATATAAAATCAGCACATTGTACTCCATAATTGCATTAATGTACACGGCTATGATTTAATTAAAAACAAAAAGAACTTATTTTCCCTGAATGCAGATACTGTCTTTCTACCAGTGCTTCTCCTACATGTCTGACTGTTAGTTCCAGGAGGGGTGTGTGTGTGTGTGAGAGAGTCTCTCCCACTGAAGCATCTCCTTCTTCTCCCAACTTAATTTTTGTGTCCCCATCAAAAGCTACAGTGTGCCTTGACTGCTCAGTGACCACCCAGCTGCAGGTTTTACCCAGAGGGCCAGAGCCCTGTCTGGGACCTCACACTTGTCCAGGCACTGATTAAGGTGCTTGTGTTGTTGCCTAAAACACTGAAAGAAAAGGCACAGCCTCTGAGCCTCCATTCTCGGAGGCTGTCACTTCTCTTTTGCTGTCCACCGTGAGTCCTGCTTCAGCCCGTTCTGTAAGTAGTTCCCATAGTAAACACTCAGGATGGCTTCCCTGGCATTTAGTACTTCTTTCTCCTAAATCTCTACCAACGCCATCTCGAGATGACTTGGGGTAGCCCCTGTGGGAACTCCCCATCACTGCTTTTGGCGCCATTCCAACCATGGGTCCAGCAGGATGAAAACCCCCTGCACCTGCCTTAAATGTCGTGTCTCTCATGGCCTTTCTCCTGTACACACTCATGCTTTGAGGCCATTGTAAGGACAAGAACTTCTTTTGAGTGAATTACAGACCCAGAAGCCCCTTTAAAGGGATGAATTAGGAAAAGGCAGAGTCATTTTCTCCTGTGCCATAGCCCAGGCCAAGACACAAAATTAGTAAGGATTAGATTTTACCCTTATTCCTGTCTGTGGGTGCCCCTGAACCAGTGCAAAACCTGCACAGCTGTGTAGTGACTGCCCTCCCCATTCAGTGTTCTTTTTGCACAGGGATTTGCTTGATCCTTGCTGCTTCCTGAGAAACACAATCTAAAAGATGAGGGCATGTTGCAGGGGTTAGAAAAATGTTTATCTGCATCAGAGCTTTCCTACTTTAGTACACCACCCCTTCATTCTCTTGTAAATGAGGCTGGCATGCGTAAGTCAAATGAGACTCTCATCTAACTTCCAAAGATGGATATTCTGAGAACATTAAAATAAGCAGAAGCAACTAGCAGTATATTCTCTTTTATTATTTATTTTTTATTTTTTGTAGAGATGGCATCTCACTTTATAGCCCTTGGTAGAGTGCCGTGGCATCACACAGCTCACAGCAACCTCCAACTCCTGGGCTTAGGTGATTGTCTTGCCTCTGCCTCCCAAGTAGCTGGGACTACAGGTTCCTGCCACATCGCCTGGTATTGCAGTATGTTCTCTAGATAAAATCCGAACTTTCCCTTCAGACTAGTTTTGCAAGAAGGTTCTTACTGACAGAATTTTTTGACTCATCTCTGCAATGATCAAAACTTTATGAAAATATGTAAATGTTGGAAAAATTATTAAGGAACTATTGGGGAAAGGTGAGGAGAAGGAATTTGCTATATCAGGAAATGGCTGCTGATAAATAACATGAATATTTGAAGATTAACATTTCTTATCTGTTTATAATGTTTCTTTGTATTCCCTGATTTTCAGTGTAATTGTTTCTATATTTACTTGCTGATGTACTTATGTGTCAAGGAACAACAACTTTCAAGAAAAAAATCACAGACAGATATTCAGATATTAAATAACAGCAGAAAACATCATTGTTATTTCCACTAAAAGACAAAATAAACACGTGGCAGGTTTTTCCTGTGTCCCTCATGAATATAGTAAAAAGTTATGTACAATAAATATTTAGCACACTCATTACTTCCCATTTCCCTCTGCTTTTCCATTGAGCCAAAAGTGTATGAGCTTATTACTGTAAATTATGTAGCTGAAAAGATATCAATTTATTACTCCGACTCTTTAAACAAAATAAATGTTTATAACCTAGTAACAAAATTGTAATTTTTTATAATGTTATAGTGTTTACCCAACTGTTGCTAAAGTGACTTTTCTAAGGATATATATATATATATAAACTATATGTATAAAAACTTTATACATATATATAGTAAAAAGACATACAGTGTGAATCAAAGAAAGGAATTTTTTCACAATTATTTCATAAATAGACTGCCCCATATACTTTCATAGTGAATACATATTATACTTTATAGCTTCATTAGTAGTTATAGTAAATATTAAAACTCAAAAAAATCTGTGGTGCCTAGAGTTTTGCTTTCCCTCTTTGAATCCATTAATATTAAAAGATCAAATAGACAGGTTTGGAGTCAGGAAGACCTGGCCTCAATTCCAGGTCAACCACAGTGTGCTGGTTGTGTGACCTCAGCCTAGCTCCTCACCCTCTCTGAAGGACAATGGTTGCGTTCACGATGGAGGAAGTCACCTGGGGAAAGACTAGCAGCTGTGGTTGCTTTGGGTGGTGGCCAGAAACTTGGGGAGTTGGGAATTTAGAATGAGTGGTGACCAGGAGAATATAGTCCATCTGAGAATCTTACCATGTATTGGAGAAGGTGCTGAAATGCCCACGGGATATAGGGTAGAGAATTGAGTTAAATTCGTTTCCTCTAATAGCCAAATGATTCAGAAACTAGAATTCAAGGATGTTCATGCTACTTAGAAATAATGCTGTCAGAGCTGTTACATCTTTGTAGTGAAATAGGCTTTAAGGTTAGATGCCAATCTGATTAGCTCACTGGACCTCATTCCTGAGTGTTACCAATATGTCACCATTATTTCTTGCATATCCCATTCTTATGAGTGCACATTTTCTCCAGTTCTTTACTCTAGTAAATGTGTACCACTCAATATTTGTCAAAAACTTCATCCTGTCCTTTACGTCTTTCCTCTTTTCAAGCTGTTACCTTCCCTAAGGTTGCCCACCTGCCATGCCCTTTCTTTGGTCTCATCAGAGTTATTCTTGTCTGGGTTTAGAAAACATGGTTTTGTTGTGATTTTTTCCCTCTCCTACAATACTTGCTACGCTCTGCTTTGCAATACAATGATTAGAAAGAGGGTTCCCTGGTCGAGGCAGGTCCCTCACTACCAGGCTGCCGCACTGCTCCCCCAGCTGCTGGGAGTGTGGGTGGCAGGTGGCCTCTCATGCCTCTCTGCAGGGCTGCCAGGATCCAAGGACTCACCTCTCCAGGGTGGGTGAGGTTGTGAGAGCCAAGCCTCCTTGCCTCTCTAAGTGGAATCGCTCTGCAGGACTCCCCCGGCCCTGAGCTCCCCTTGGCTCAGCCAGGGTCTTGGGGGGACTGCATCCCAGCTGCACTCTTCCTGCTCCCCAGTCCTGCTTACTGTAAAGGACTTGATCCCAGGGCACTCTGCCACTTGAGTTTCTTCCATGCAGACCTCACCTCAGTGTCTCTTTTCTGAGACCTCAGCTCTTCCTTCTAAGAATTTTGGCAGCAGCTGGCATGTGTCTGTGGTGTGATTGCAGCAGAGGTAGGAGAATATGTTTGGGGGTTGAGCAAAACAGAGGTTCCTGGCCCTGCCCTTTAAGCCCAGCATCAAAAAGAAATTCAATCAGGTCTGGCTGTCATGGCGGATTAGCTCTGAGTTGTTTAACAGCTTTACGTAGGAGACAGGCCTGCTCTTCCCAGCTGGGAATGCAGCGGACACTGGACTAAGTTAAACCTGTGTCTTGCACAGTAAAGGAAATTGAGGTCAAGATAGGCAGGAAGCATCTGAGACCACACAGTGGTAACGGCTAGATCTGCAACCCAGCCCTTTCCTCACTAAGAAGCCTCGGATTTCCAGTCTCTGAAATTCTTGATTCCAGATGGATCATTGTAGAAATTTATTTTTTTCTTTAAAAAAAAAACAATTTTGGTTTTACATTGGTCCTCACGTTTCAGGCCCATCTTTGCTGCTGAACAAAAATCCTAGCACTCCTTGTCTTTTCAAAGCCTGTATCATTTTGGGGTGTTCTCTAGCTACAGTTCTGAGAATTTCCTGTGACACAAAGTCCCACGCAGCTCTGGGCATCCACAGTAGGTTGCCGTAGCTTCAGACTAAAAGCTCCTCAGCCCCCCAGCAGAAATGTACACCCTCTGCCCAGCTGGTGATGTGTCATCTCAGGACTTCCTTTGAAGTTTCAGGCCTCTGTGCCCAGCAGTGCAGTGCTAAGGAACGGCGAGAGTTTGAGAGAAATGGAGTGTAAGTGAGGTTTCTGTCTTCAGCGCTGTATCATGTCATAGCCCATCTGTGCTGCTTTAACTTGAGAATGGGAAATTTATCAAAAACACAAACATATTTTCTCATAGTGCTGGAGGCCAAGAAGTCCAAGATCAAGGTGTGGGCAGTTTTGGTTGTCTGGGGAAGGTGGCTGACTTGTGTCCTCATGTGGCAGAACAGCAGAGAAGCCAGCCAGTCAGCTACCCACAGGTTGCGGGAGCCTCTTCTGTAAAGGCCTTAATCCTATTAACAGGGGAGGGCCACCATGGCCTGATTGCCTCTGAAAGACCTCATTCCCTGATCCTGTCACATTGGCAACACCTGAATTTTGGAGGGGGCACATTCAAAGCATTGCAACGGCCCAAGCCTATGGTTAGAATTCCTGTTGAACCTACCAAAGCCAGCACAGAAAGAAGTCTGCGGCAATCCCAGAGAGGGTGTCATGACTAAATTATGCTGAGGCCATAACCCCTGGTATCTCAGAATGTGACTGTTTCTGGAAATTGGGTCTTTAAACAGGGAATTAAGGTAAATTGGGGCCCTATGGGTGCGCCCTAATCCCATAGGACTCGTGTCCATCTAAAAAGAGAAGATTAGTTTCTGTTCACCTGAGTGGAGTCTAAACACATTTTTCTTAGTAAAGTATCACAAGAATGGAAAAACAAATATCCAATGTACTCAATACTAATATGAAACCAGTAGACGAACTAGTACAAGCTCACGTAAGAGAAAAACTCAATTTAATTTAAATTGCGGGGGAGAGACAGAAGAGGAACCAGGGATGGGGGCGAGGATGGGGATTGGCGTGCTCTCACCTAGTGGGCACAACGTATGGGAATATGGCTCACCGCCTGGGTGCCGGGCACAATGGTAACAGGGACTCTAACTAACAAAGGCAAACACTGTAACCTAACCATTTGTACCCTCATTAAGAAAAAGATTAGGACACACACAAAGAAGGGACGCTGTGAAGACGCAGGGAGAAGACAGCCGTCTGATGCCAGAGAGAGACCTCGGAATAAACCCAACCTGCTGATTCCGTGATTTCGAGTTTCAATTCTCCAGACCGTGAAAAGATAAATTGTTGTTGTTTAAGCCACCCAAGCTGTGAGCCAGTGCTATGACAACCTTAGCTGTCATATGGGGGGTTACACATTAGTCATCGGCAAGAGAGCAGCTTCAAGGAATTCACCGTTTCCACTTCTGTGTGAGGCCCCGTCCTGCGTCCTGAGTGAGGTTATGATTCCCTGACAGCTTGGTGGGTCGGCTCTGCTGGACTAATCCTCGCTGTGGTTCTAGTGGGAGGTGAGAGGGAAGACCCCCTCCCTCTGGCTTTTGGGGGCTGCCCTGCAGGGGATTACCCCTTGAAGAGGGTGCATGAGTGAGGTAATGTCTGTTTAGTGCTTCTGAGGAACAGGACGGCCGCAGGGGGCAGCTTGTTTGGATTCTCTAGACAAAGCTAACAAAAGTAGACTTTAGTAAGGGCATTTTTAGAAAAAGCCTGAAACATTTTAGAGACAATTAAAGAACGTGATTAAGAACAATTGTTCCAGGTCTACAAGCTAGAAGAGTAGGTTATCAATTGATTATAACTCAATGAACCAGGGCTTTCTACAAATTAAATCAGACAATAAGTCAGACTAATTTTCAAATAGAATATTATGTAAGGTTGACTCCATGAGAAATGTTTCAAGCAAGAAAGTTGGAAAAAAACTAAAATGAGTTGTCAAAAGTAATGACACCCGGTAATGAAACCCGGTCATCGCTGTCACTGTCTATGAAATACATGTAAATTTCTCCCCCATTTTAATCACATTAAAGAGTAAAAAAATTATTTAATATGTAACATAAGCTTTCGTCGCACTGTGCCCTCACTAAATCAGGTGTTTGAAGCATCAGATACAGAAACAGCCTCAAAATAATGAAAGGATGTTCAGAAAGTGATACCCACTATGGCAGGAAATGAGTTTTGAAATTAAGAGCATCACGGGAAATGTGTATAATTCAGTCATAGGAATAGGCTAAAAAAGGCTATTGAAAAGTTGATTTACTCATTGTTTAGTGCCATATCCGAATGTAATTGCAGTGGAGAAATTAGCATTAGATTATTGCATAGCAGCTTTGAAAAACTGTCTTGGCCAGTTTGTTTTTCTAAATCAATGTAACATTAGCTAACATGAGTCAGGCCGTCATATTTTTCAGGCTCTGCTTACTTAGTGCCAAAAAAGTAAAAACTGCGTTCACACAGATGTACATGTTTGTATGGCTTACATACCAAATATTTCACCAATGTACCTTACAATCTTTACTAATATAAATCATGGTTAAGTACAATATGAGTTTTAGGTGGGAAAAGCTCGCAGTCAACTTGCTTTTTAAGTGGGATTTTGTGAGGTGCAGTGTAGGAGCAGACAGTCCTCTCGCTGGGCGTCCTTTCCTGGCCCAGACCCTCTAAACGTTACCAGGAAAGGTGTGGGCCACGCCTATCCTCTGCACCCTGGCTGCCCCCCGGGTTCCTGCGGGGTCTGAGCTCCCATCCTCGGGATGTCCCAGAGACCAGGACCCCAGGGAATGTCATACCCCTGGAGGTGCTCCCAGGAGAATCTGGTAGGGGAGGAGGGCAGGGCAGGGCGAGAGGCCGAGGTAGGGACGTGTCAGAAAAAGCCCGTGAGCCGTCCGTGGACTGGAGCTGGGGGGCCTGTTAGATAATTGCAAAACTTTATCTCCCTATCCCACCGATTACCCACTGAAAAGTTCAAACTTATGGCCTGCCCCCTACGGCTCTTCCCGCCAGAGCAGTAACACCTAATTGGCTGTTCTACCATCCCAACACCTTCCCTAACCGAGCCTATACAAGGTGCACTTGTCTTCTGCTCTCTCTCTTTTCTCTCTCTCCCCCCACCCCATGTGTCTCTGTCTGTCTCTCTCTTTCTCTCTCTCCCCCCCTCCTCCTCTCCCCCTTCTCTCCTCTCCTCTCTTCCCCTGTTTCTCTCTCTGTCTCCCCTCCTCCTTAATGCTGCTCTGCAGCTTCCCCTGCCCATAAAAGACCTTTCTTACAAGCCTTGGTGTTGTGTGAGGTTTATGCAGGTGGAGTGCCCCCTTTCATCTGGCATCAGAAGCGGGATCTAATTAGGGAATGCTCCAAGTTCCTGAGAGCTCCCTATCTTCTCGCACTCCCGGCGCTCACCACCATGTCGGCTTGTGTCCACCTGCCCAGGCGCGTAACCAGCACTCAGCACCACCTCCTCTGAACTCGGTAAGTACCCCTGTGGGAGTGAGTTTGCACTAATTGTGGCCTAGGTTGCTTACATTCCTGGCCATTCACCCGTTTCTCGAGGCCTGAGTTCCCAATTCCCCTTAATCTTCCATGGCCTAGCTCAGGGCTTTCACACCTCTCACAAAAATTCCTGGTGCCAGGCCTCAAGCTCTCCTCGGCCCCAAGGGTCTGACACTACTTTAGGATAGTGACAGCTGTCCTAAATTGTGCCATGTTTTTTCT
>CAUYRH010108744.1:0-23398 GCA_963574655.1 Perodicticus potto
GGCACCTGTGGCTCAAAGGAAAAGGGCACCGGCCCCATATGCCAGAGGTGGTGGGTTCAAACCCAGCCCCAACCAAAAACTGCAAAATAATAATAGTGAACCACTTACTACATCAACTGAAACCTCTTCACCGTCCCTATCTATGTAGGATATAGAAAGAGCAAAGAAATAAAAAGTGAAATTCCTAAAATAATGCAAAAAGCAATTATGACAATAGGTAATAATGAGTATAAACAGCACTAATAAGAGTATCAAATTAGGCTCGGCGCCTGTGGCTCAAGTGGCTAAGGCGCCAGCCACATACACCTGAGCTGGCAGGTTTGAATCCAGCCTGGGCCTGCCAAACAACAATGGCGGCTGCAACGAAAAATATAGCCGGACGTTGTGGCGGACGCCTGTAGTCCCAGCTACTTGGGAGGCAGAGGCAGGAGAATCTCTTGAGCCCAGGAGTTGGAGGTTGCTGTGAGCTGTGATGCCATGGCACTCTACCCAGGGTGACAGCTTGAGGCTCTGTCTCAAAAAAAAAAAAGTATCAAATTAGATGAAAATCAGATTTGGACCATTTTCTACATACAAGAAATAAAATATGACACAAAAGGACAAGACAAATTGGGAAAGCATGGAAACAACAAAAGAGAACAATAGTAATACTTAACAATATTAAGTCGTCAGACTTTTGCTGGTCTTATTATGTGCTTGGCAGAATTCTCTGCATTAAATGCACTGCTATACCAAGTTGGAAACTTTATGATGATAAAAGAATGAATAATAAAGACCTCTCCTTATTAATTTTTTTTATTTTATTGGCTTTTATTATAAAAGTAACACATGGTGACTGTAACAAATCTCAAGACAGATGAGTTTTCCATCACCCTCAGCCTCCAAGCCTCCCTGCTTGGCCTGCTCACCATTTGGTGTTCTTTCTTCCAGAATTTTTCCCCTAGTCCTACATCACCATATATAGTACTTTAAAAAATTTGAGGACAGGCACAGAGGCTCACACATACAATTCTAGAACTCTGGGAGGCTGACACAGGAGGATTCCTTGAGGTCCTGAGTTCGAAACCAGCCCGAGCAAGAGCAAGACCTCATCTCTACTAAAAATAGAAAAATTAGCCAAGCCTCGTATCAGGCAACTGTAATCCCAGCTTCTCGAGAGGCTGAGGCAGGAGGATTGCTTGAACCCAGGAGTTTGAGGTTGCAGTGAGCTAGGGTGATGCCACGGTACTCTAGCAGGCAACAGAGATATTCTGGCTCCAAAAAAAAATTAAAAACATTCTTCAACTAACTTACTTTCTCTCTCTCTCTCCTCCCTCCCTTCCTTCTTTCTTCTTTTGTGACAGAGTCTCACTCTGTCACCCTGGGTAGAGTGCCATGGTGTCATAGCTCACTGCAACCTCAGACTTCTGGGATCAAGTGATCCTCTTGCCTCAGCCTTTTGAGAAGCTGGGACTACAGGTGCCTGACACCAGGCCTGGCTAATTTTTCTACAGGTGCCTGCCACTATGCCTGGCTACCTTTTTCTATTTTTGGTAGAGACAGCGTCTCCCTCTTGGTCAGATTGGTCTTGAACTCCTGAGCTCAGGAGTTCCTCCCACTTCTGCCTCCCAGAATGCTAGGATTACTGGTGTGAGCCACCCCGCCCGGCCCATTTTTCTTTTTCTTAATATATCATGGACCTCTCTCCAAGTCAGTTGCATACAGATTTGTCTTGCTCCTTCCCACGTCTGTAAGCCTTTATTTTGTGGGGTCTGTAAGTGGTCCCCAGACACGGGTATTTCACATTGTTGTCCTTCTTTTATTCCACTTCCAATAACCGGATGGACACATACAGGTTCCTTGGTGTACCTGCCACTGTGCTTTGTGGGATGAATTCCTAGGCATGTGTTCATTTCACGCTGGGAGATACTCGGAATCATCCTTCTGAAAGTTACATCCTTTGTGCTTCCAGCAAGTGTCTGTGAGAGCAGGCTCCTTTCTCCCTGTCACCAACACAGGATACTTTCCTTCTTTCTACTCTTGCCAAACTGATCTCTGAAATGGTGTCTGACCATGGTCTAAACTTGCATTTTGGAGCTACTAATGATGTTAAGTATCTTGTCCTGTATTTATTGGCCATTGTACATCTTGTGTGAAACGCCAGCCCAAACAGCGTAACAAGTAACTGTTTATAGAAAATGAAAACCAAGCACAGTGGGAAAGATCAAGGACTTTGCTGTGGCTTCTTAAGTCTTTTCAAAAACTAATAATGCATGTGGGCGAGGGGTGGGAGAGACAGGTTTCAGGCATGGGGAAGAGAAGTGGCGTCACATTCATGAATCACATTAAAATGTAGAGTAAAGAATTCAAAAGCATTCCATGTGGTAAACAAGAAAATTTGCAAGTTCCCGGATCCACAGGATGTTAACCTGGCAAGTTAATAGCTGGGTATCGTGGGGGCACCTGTAGTCCCAGCTACTTGGGAGGATGAGGCAAGAGGATCGCCTGAGCCCAAGCTTTCAGAAAACAAGCAATTCTCATGTCCTATAAATTGTCTGAGAAATAGAAAAGTTTTATTGAGTATATTCCATGAAGCAAATATTAACACAAATGATACACTTTGACCATAGGAAAGAAAACTCTAACTCGATATCATTTATTACTCTAAGATGAACACATTGAATAAAATACTAGAGAATAAAAATCTATAACATATTGATTCAAAAACCTGCAATGATCAAGTTGGGGTTTTCATGACATGTAAGGATAATTCAATATATAGAAATGTATGCACATAATACGTTATGGTCAGGGATAAACAAGAAAGGAAAAGTATTATCATCCTGTTAGAGTGTAAGAATTTAGCACTTTATCCTAATAAAAACATTTAGTTATAGAAATAAAACATATCGTCTTATCATGATGAAGACCTGCTTTTGTAAACCAACTGCCAGCAGTGAAATATTAGAGTCAATTTCATAATATACAATAATTTAAGAATCCGAGCTAACCCAATGAGGCATGGAACCAAAATAAGAAAGATGAGCATTGAAAACAATCAAGAAAAAAGCCCCAGCATTATTCATTCATGAATTATCAATTCAATAACTATTACATTAATAAAATCTTAGTCAAGCACAAGAGAGTATTATAAATGAATATTTCTACAGAGTAACAAAACAAGTTAGGAAACATTACATTAAGAGATGCTACTCATAATAGCGTCAAAACAATTTAGGATACCAAGGATAGAAATGTCATCAGGAAATGTAAAGAAGCAACGAAACTTATTTGAAAAAAAATGGAAGGGCCGGGTATGGTGGCTCATGCCTGTAATCCCAGCACTCTGAAAGGCCGAGGTGGATGGATCACCTGAGCTTGGGAGTTGGAGACCAGCCTGAGCAGGAGTGAGACCCCCGTCTCTAAAAATAGCTGAGTATTGTGACAGCGCCTGTAGTCCCAGCTACTTGGGAGGATGAGGCAAGAGGATCGCCTGAGCCCAAGAGTTTGAGGTTGCTCTGAGCTCCGACGCCATGGCACTCTACTGAGGGTAACAAAGTTAAAACTATGTCTCAAAAAAAAAAAAAAAGAAAGAAAGAAAAAGAAAATGGAAAACATGAATCTCTGGGAAGCTATCCCCTGTTTCTGGGTTGAAATATGGCAGATCTGTGGCTTTCATTAAGGGACATATCCTGAGGCCTTCTTAATTGCCTGTACTTGCAAATCGAAGCACTATAGCAGCTGGGACCTGCCTTTGTAAAGCTTAACTAAAAATATGAGCAATTCCCAGGCTCTCTCATGGAGTCAAGTGGGGGAGGAGTGGGAAGAACCTGGGGGACTCAGGAACCAGGCATTGGTTCCAGCACTGGTCAGATTGGAGGCAGCACACAGGACAAGGCGGTGACATCATCCAAGGGACACTTATGGATGACAACAGCATCAAGACACCAGGGCACCACTAAAAGGGAACTTTTATTTATTTATTTTTTTTGAGACAGAGTCTCACTTTATCACCCTCAGTAGAGTGCAGTGGTGGCACAGCTCACAGCAACCTCCAATTCCTGGGCTTACCTCTTGCCTCAGCCTCCCAAGGAGCTGGGACTACAGGAGCCCGCCACAACGCCTGGCTATGTTTTTGTTTTGCAGTTTGACCAGGGCTGGGTTCAAACCTGCCACCCTCGGTATATGGGGCCAGCGCCCTACCCACTGAGCCACAGGCACTGCCCAGGAATTTTGTATTTTAGAGACAAGATCTCTCTCTGCTCCCCATGTTGGGGTGCAGTGGTGCAGTCATAACTCACTGCTGCCTTGAATTCCTGCGCTCAAGGGATTCTCCTGCCTCAGCCTCCCAAAGTATGGGGATTACAGATGTGAGCCACCGCATCCGGCCAGAAAGCAGTGTTTCTATAAACATGATAGTATATTTCCTTTTACGAGAACAGAATAGAGTCATCAAAAAGCTCTCACCGGCCGGGCACAGTGGAAGGGTACACAGCACCCCCCTGGATGGAGGGCTCAACTACAACCTGACTTTACCTTAGAAACGCTAACAATGTAACCTAATCATTTGTACCCTCTTATTAATCTGAAATTAAAAATTAAGATAATAGTTATGGCAACGGTATAGTAATATACATTTACAATACTACATTTTAAAAATGGGACACACAATTATAAACATAAGAGCTATGAAAAATTATAAGCTTTTGAAAAAATAACTGGAAGTGAATAAAACAGATAGTTATATTGTGGTAGTACTGGGGTGATTTCTGTCAAATTATATTGAAAACACTTTGTTTTTTTTTTTCTTTTGAGACAAGAGAGGTCTCAAAGACGGAGGTCTGTGCTCTGGGTGGAGTCCTGTGTCATCATACCTCACAAGCAACCTTAAACTCCTGGGCTCAAGCGACCCTCCTGTCTCCCGCAGCCTCAGCAGTAGCCGGAACTACCAGCGCCACCACAACTCCTAGCTAGTTTTTCTTTCTTTCTTTCTTTTTTTTTTGAGACAGAATCTCACTTTATCACCTTCAGTAGAGTGCTGTGGCATCACAGCTCACAGCAACCTCCAACTCTTGGGCTTAAGCGATTCTCTTGCCTCAGCCTCCCAAGTAGCTGGGACTACTAGTGGGGTGCTGGGACTATAGGCGCTAGCCACAGCGCCCCACTATTTTTTGTTGCAGTTGTTATTGTTGTTTTAGCTGGCCCAGGCTGGGTTCGAACCCACCAGCCTCGGTGTATGTGGCTGATGCCGTAACCACTGTGCTACGGGCGCCAAGCCATAGTTTTTCCATTTTCAGTTGAGATGGGGTCTCACTCTTGCTCAGGCTGGTCTCAAACTCCTGAGTTCAAAGCAATCCACACGCCTCGGCCTCCCAGAGTGCTAGGATTTTTGAGCAGCAAAAGAAGCTGCCATGTGACAAAGAGTGTTTAAATCAAGGCAACTGTGATATTGCCTGCATGGTCAGAACAAACTATGGCGAGACCCAGGAGTACCTTGTCTCCAGGAGGGCTTAGGGGAGACTGGGCTGCCCCCTCTCAGGACTGTAGATGGCTGGGGACGGACCCAATGCTCAAATATCGTCCCCGTCCTTCCAAGCTATCAATATTAGAAATAACATGTCCCTGATCATTTTTGTGCCTATTTTGGGTTATTGGATGGCTATCAGAAGGCGTCAGTGACCAGATATGCAATGTCAAAATTTTAAAAGCATCTCACAAATCTACTTTGCCACCAGAAACCTAAGACATCACCAGTTTGGTTAAAATCATTAATTAGATATGCCTATAATCCTAGCACTCTGGGAAGTCGAGACAGATTGATCTCCTGAGCTCGGGAGTTTGAGACCAGCCTAAGCTAGAGTGAGACTCCATCATTAAAAATTACCTGGGCGTTGTGGTGGGTGCCTATAGTCTCAGTTACTGGGGAGGCTGAGGCAAGAGAATCACTTGAGCCCATTAGTTTGAGGTTGCTGTGAGTCATGACACCATGGCACTCTACCCAGGGTGACAAAGCGACGCTCTGTAAAAATAAAATAAAATCATTAGAGAAAAAGGATAGGACTTTTTTTGGACATTAAGGATGTACTCTAACCTTGCTTTTTTTAAACTTCCAAATATTACAGACAGCCTATAATTCGTAATATTACAGACAGCGGCTGGGCCTCTCGGGGCTGAGAGACCCAGAGAAGACACGCTGTGGCTTCTGTCGCATCTGCAGGCTTGGCAGGAGATTGCGGAGGAATCTGGTTTGGAAAGGTAATCCCGGGAAAGTTAGGTCTGGGGGGAGTTGCTGGGACACCATGATCATACCCATCATCTCAGCATCTAGAGTCTGGCACAGAAGCCGCACTCAGTAAATTTTTGAATGAAGAAATAACATCTGTTACTCTGCTGTAGTTGGTGTCTATGCTGTAGTCACCTCCGTGGTGTGAAACGTACACATGTTCCAACAAAGCTGGCTGAGGAGTTAGTTGCTCGGGCCATCTCATTTACCTCCATTTACAACTGGAGATGTGCAAAAAGGGGGGAAATGGACACGTCCTCAGAAAAAGCAACTCTTACTAATGACAATTAAAAACCTTTGGTAAACACATTGATGGGTGCCCAGTCACGTGGCCTTTTGGGTGATATAATCCTAGAAGCAGATTTTGCACCTCCCTAACCCTGTCCACAAACACTCCTTCCCTGCCCTTTCTCCCCCTCTTCCCCATGCCATGAGTGTCTAGGCCTTGCCCTGAGAGCCAGGCTCCTAGGATTTGCCTCCCTTCCTGTGGACCTCAGCTGCAGCAATAGATTCTGCTGCCCAACCTTGGCTGTGAACTCTTTCCCGTTCTTGATTCATAGCAACCAAACTCCTAAATGGTAACATTTTCATACGTCAGGCAAATGAGAGTTGCCTGCCCTCTTGGGCATAGGCACAGCCATTCTACTTACCGTGCCCCTGGTCTAGCCTCTCTCTACGTCTCTTTCTTCCATTTCCACTCTCTAGATTTCTCCCCACAGCTCCCACTGATCGTGTTACCAAACTGAAGTGGGTCACTTTTGCGCATGCACAAGAGAAAGCCAAACACCCAGGCACTGGGTTTTTGTAGAGAGAAAAGTGTATTGGAAGACTGCTGAGTGAGGAGTTAGGAGTTAGGCTAAATGCTCTCTCCCGGAGCTGGGGCAGGTTTAATAGGCCGAGGAATGAGGTGTGATCAGACTGGATCTTATAATGAGGTAATGCCACATGGCATGATCTGACTGGGCCATGCCGTGGGGTGGATGCCAGGGCTCCATCTGATTGGATTATGGCTCATGCTGTGCAGCATCTGCTTCTTCATTTCACCCTACTTCATTGGTCTGAGGAATCTGGTTCTGCGCATGGTTGCATGCTGGGTTCAACTGGGCACACTCATGCCATTTAACTTGCAACCTGGGGGCCCATGGTCACCAACTCCCCATTTTATTACGCAAAGTTGAATCAGATTGTATCCCTCCAACCCAAGCCCAAACCTATAGTAGATGCTTAATTAAGAGAGAGAACATGGCCAGGTACAGTGGTTCACACCTGTAATCCTAGCACTCTGGGAGGCCATAGCGGGTGAATTGCCCGAGCTCAGGAGTTCGAGACCATCCTGAGCAAGAGCGAGACCCTGTCTCTAAAACTATGACAATGGCTTCCAAAAAAGTCATTTATTTTGCTGCTGGCTGACGAACCCTACTTGGAGTAGAGTTAATGAGGTCACTTCCAACGTGACCGGGCACATGTTCATTTCTCCTTCTTTGGTGAAGACAGAGAGACGGTTTTTCTTTTCTCAGGGAATATTAGTGTCAACTAGCGGTTGAGGCAGACTAGAGGCTTCTGGGAAGACAAAAACCCAGGTTCTTACCACTAACCCGACTATCATCGGGAAACATCACCTCCCTTCCAGACCAATTTGCTCCTCTGTAAAAGAAGGGTTTGGACTTCCTGATGGCAAGACTGGCAGGAACCACTGATCTTCTGTGCATTCTGTCTCAGGGAGCCTCGAGGCAGCACTGCAATTCTCTAGTGCTTTAGACATCCTTGCCAGCTAAAGTAGGAGTTTCCACAAGTGCACCAGATGATCTTGTGGGCCTTCCGGAACATCTTGGGGTTCTCGGAGACAGGTTGGAGAGGGACTGAAATCCTAAGTATACAGAGACGTCCCACGGAAAACCCTGATTAAGCATTTCTTAAAAGAGTGCCTTGCAGATGGGCAGGAAGGCTTCTCCTGCTGTCCTGGAGAGGCCGGGGAGGACACAGACCTGGCCCACCTGAGGCTCCTGGGGACCTGCCAAGAAGCAGAGGACTCTAAGGCCATTTTCAACAATCCCTTTGAGGCCTTGGGGTTCTTTGGTCCAAGAATAGTTTGATGCCTCCTTTCCTATAATACTCCTTCAATATCCCTCCAACCCAAGCCCAAACCCATAGTAGATGCTTGATTAAGAGAGAGAACATGGCCAGGTACAGTGGTTCACACCTGTAATCCTAGCACTCTGGGAGGCCATAGCGGGTGGATTGCCCGAGCTCAGGAGTTCGAGACCATCCTGAGCAAGAGCGAGACCCTGTCTCTAAAACTAGCTGGGTGGGGGCGGTGCCTGTGGCTCAGAGGAGTGGGGCACTAGCCCCATATGCCAGAGGTGGCAGGTTCAAATCCAGCCCCGGCCAAAAAAAAAAAGAAAAGAAAACTGAAAAAAAAAAAAAAATAGCTGGGTGTTGTGTTGGGTACCTGTAGTCCCAGCTACTTGTGAGGCTGAGGCAAGAGAATTGCTTGAGCCCAAGAGTTTGAGCTTGCTGTGAGGTATAATGCCATGGCACTCAACCGAAGGTGGCGAAGTGAAACTGTCTCAAAGAAAAAAAAAAAGAGAGACTAGAACAAATCCAAGGATCATACAAGTTGATTCTGATATGGACTGTAGGAAGCTATTTGTAGCACTGTACACAGCCTAGCAAAGCTCATGCTGGGAGACCCAGTCCTGTAAGACAAATTTACTTGGAAGACTGATTCTCAAAGACCCTGCAGAACTCTGGTGTTCCAGGGGCTGAACCAAACTGCTTCAACAAGAAAATGGAATAATACTTTCTTTGTCAAATTACAGGAAAGTCTGAATTAATGGAGAGAATTTTCTCAATTGGAAAAACTTTTACTCCTTTCATCACTTTTTCTTAAGACCTTTGTGCTCCTCCTACTTGCCTGTTAACAAGGTACAGAGCAGATTCCACTGTTCTTATGTTTGACCGTGTTTTTGTTAAAAATTGACTTTGTTTTTTTTGAGACAGAGTCTCACTTTGTTGCCCCAGGTAGAGTGCCATGGCATCACAGCTCACAGCAACCTCAAACCATGGGCTTAAGCAATTCTCTTGCCTTAGCTTCCCAAATAACTGGGACTACAGGTGCCAGCCACAATGCCTGGCTTTTTTTTAGCTGCTCTCTGCAGCTGGGGCGGGGTTGGGAGTAGCACCGGCCATTACCAATGTTTTGAAAAATGTCTTGGAGAGCAGAAGCAATTCAGTAGCAAGAGACAAACCTAGAAGACTGGTGAAAACTAGGATGACATGGGAGCATGAGGCTTTTGGAGGAATATGGCTGCTGTCCGAAGTTGCTAACGTGTAAACATTATCAGGAGACTTTGCTAACTGTGTAAACATCATCACGAGACTTTGTGCCCGCCAGCTGGCCAAAGCCAACTTTGGCTTCACCACCATGGTCAGAAATTTTGTGGCCACAAGGCGTATCCCTTTCTGGAATGCTGGAGAGGTACAGAGAGCCTTTGCAGATACCAGTCTGGTTATGAGCAGGGATGCCCGAGTCTGGGTGCTGCTGGGACTGGTTTGTTTCTCGTGCAAGACGTGAGGAACCTCCTGCAGAACTGGAAGCACCTGGGTGAGGGAGCGAGGGCAGACACAGCTGAGGAACTGGGGAAACTGGCTATGGAGCAGGAGTTATGGTGCTGAGGCAGCTCAATCAGCTCTACTTTCATCTGCAGCAGAAACTGAGCCAGATGCCGCGACCCAGAGTTCCCAGCAGGGCTGTTGTAGAAGCGGAAGGTAGGAAGGGAGTGAATAATGAGGAGAGGTCTTGGTCTCCATCAGGCAGGAGGGATGCTAAACAAGTAGGCATAAATGCATACATAATGACAGCTGTCCTTTCTTCTGAGAGGGGGCTGGTCCCACACCCCTGGCTTTAGGTCCCTCCTGTTTTTCTCAGTCTCCTGTCCTCTTCTCTCAAAGTGCTGACCACAATAGCTGGAATCCCATAGCTGTGTGTGTGTGTGTGTGTGTGTGGGAGGTGCTTGCTGTCTGCCTCTCCTGTGGCCTGTATTCTCCAGCAAGGCAAAGGGGTGTCCCTCTTGTCCATACCAGCATCTCCAGCGCCTGGCAGTGTTAGAGCAGGAGACCAGGAAGGAGACAGGGCTGAGACTGGACGTGGGGACTTGCGGACTGTGTGCAGGTGTCAGAGTCTAACTAAGGGGCTTGGTAACCACCGACAAGCACCAGCTTCAATCAGCTCATCAGCTATCTAGGTCACCTTACATGACCTTTGGCTAATCACATTATCATTTGCATTGTGATTTTATTTATTTATTTTTATTCTTTTCTAGAGACAGAGTGTCACTTTATTGCCCTTGGTAGAGTGCCGTGGCGTCACACAGCTCACAGCAACCTCCAACTCCTGAGCTTAGGCGATTCTCTTGCCTCAGCCTCCCAAGTAGCTGGGACTACAGGCGCCTGCCACAACACCCGGCTATTTTTTGTTGCAGTTTGGCCGGGGCCGAGTTTGAACCTGCCACCCTCGGTACATGGGGCTGGCACCCTACTCAATGAGCCACAGGAGCCACCCTGCATTGTGATTTTAAAATTTCTCTGTCCTTAAAATCACACTGAGAGTTCTGAAGCAACCAAAGAAACATGAAAATGGGAGGGAGCTCAATCCTAGGAGTTACTTCCCAAATTTTGGTAAGACCCAACTCCTGAGCTTTAAATATTCCTCCCCTCAATTAGCCCAACTCCATAAGACAAAACCTGCCTGCACCCAAATAGGCCCTAAGTGCTATTCTCTTAGGGCCTGCCAGTTCTCTCTCTAGAGAGAGTGTACTTTCACTTTCACATTTTCAAGGTGTGTCCTGAAATTCTTTTCTGATGATGACCACCAAGAACCTGAAAGAACCTCCACTCAACATTAGTACTTGGCCCCCAGCACGAGCATGGCATGACATGATTAAGCCTGGAATGAGTTGGGAAAATGTATTTGAAAAACAGTTTACATCTCTAGATTCTATTTAGAGGAATGAGATATCTAGATATAAAGACAAGAAAACTACTACAAGAAAATACAGAGTTTTGAAAATCATCTTGAGTTTTACAGAGAATAGAATGTGACTGGATAGCACGATCACAGCCTGAGACCTGGGAAAGGGACACATCAGCTTTTGGCAAAGATGTGAAGGCTCATAAATTCATTCATTCGTTCACTCACAGATCTTTAATTAAATGGGGCCTGTGGCAGGGACTCGGGATTTAGGAAGTTGTCCTAAACTTGTCTGCGTGTTGGAATTACCCAGAAGCTTCAAAAAGTACTGATGAGTGGCTGGATCCCACTCCAGGGAAGGGATTTAACTTCGTCTGGGGTATGAGCTGGACTTTGGAATTTTACTTGGATCTCCAGATAATTCTGTTTGTGCAGCCAAGCTGGGAACCACTGCTTTGCGATGGTGGAGAGGGGATGTTCTTGCTTTGTCTGTAGTGTCAACACACTTTTACCCAGTGGACACACATTCTGGCTTCTCCTTTGTAAGCTGCTAGACACTGGGACCCATATTCCACAGTGCCTCCTCCTCCTCCCTTGCTTATCATGAGCAATAGCTTAGGCCTGGCTCTGGCAGGGCACCGAGGACACTATGGGAGAGAGAATAGCACGTAGGACCTATAGGGGAGACAGGCCCTGGGGAAGCCATAACAGGGAGAGGGACATGAGATGAGGCCGGTTAGTGCTGTGGGTACCCCTTCTCAGGTGGCAGGCCTCAGGGGAGGGGAGGGAGCACTTGGTGTCGAGATGCTGGTACCTTTTGGTTCTGCCAACCGCCATGTGTGCTTCTGGGCTTCTCCCTTTGCCAGTTATCTCAGATGGGCCATTCATTCATTAGAGTACCCCATGCACAAATGTTAATCGGGCACACCTCTGTGCCAGGCATCATTTTAGGCCCAGCAGTGAAGACAGAGAAGGGCTGGATATGCAAAGTGAAGACAGACCTCACCCAGCCCTGTAATATGTGGGGTCTCAAGCAAACCTACCGTGGGACCCCTATCATGCTACAGAAGTGAATAAACTATTTCCTTTTCCTTTTTGTTCTAGTTGGTCAAGTTGTCTGTGTGGATCACTGGTCCAGCAGAGGCAAGCACAAGTCTTCAAATAAAACTCGGGCCGGCGCGGCGGCTTACGAGCTCATGCCTATAATCCCAGTGCTCTGGGAGGTCAAGGCGGGTGGATCGTCTAAGTTTAGGAGTTTGAGACCAGCCTGAGCAAGAGCAAGACCCTGTCTCTAAAAGTAGTCAGGCACTGTGGTGTGTGCCTGTAGTCCCAGCCACTCGGGAGGCTGAGACAAGGGGATCACTTGAGCCCAGGAGTTTGAAGTTGCTGTGAGCTGTGAGGCCATGGCACTCTATCGAGAGCAACAAAGCGAGACTCAAAAAAAAGAAAAGAAAAGAAAAGAAAAACTTGGGGGAGAGAAACTTCTAGCTACAATGCTGAAGTCAGCAAGCAACGGTAACAGAAGGGAGACTCCAGAAACACTTGGGATGGAAGAGAAATTTGCAAGAGACCAGATGGGGTTGAGACTAAGAAGTCATACATATTCATGTTGATTACAGCTGAAGCTGGGACACACTGAGGACTCATGTATTTTCCAACTTGTATGTAACTACACAGCACATTTACAATTAAAATGAAAAGACATTTCTTCACCCTCTGCTACTCCCCCCCCATCTCCATGGCTCTACAGTCACGCTCTCTCGTGGACAGTCTCCTGCTGAAGCTAAGATTCAGTGTACATCCCCGGGGCCCCACAGTGAAATGGGAGTGATTTGAGAAAAGCTGTTATTGAAAGAAAATTATCCTTTTACTGCAGCATAATTTATTTTTTTGTTTTTTGCTTTTAGCATAATTTATGAGCATGAAAAATTGGAAGTCATTAAAATGTTCCAACACTAGGGAACTGGGTAAATACAAAATATTCATCCTCTTGATTGAGCACTCTTTAGATATCCAAGGTGATGTTCACAGTGGTCAATGATGGAAAATGTTTATTTTATCAAGGAAAAAGGCAGGGTAAAATTCATATATATATACTTTTTTCCTTTTACCTATCTGTAGGAAACACATCTCTTAAACTTGTGTGTAGGAAAACAAAACTCCAAAAGAAAATACGGCAAGTCACAATGCAGCCTATCTTCATTTAAAGGTAATGTAAGGTTTCAAGTTTTCTGTTACATGAATTGCTGTTTTACGAAATGGGAAAAGATAATAAATATTTGTGTCAAATAAAATCGTTTTAATTATTAAAGAAAAACTCATTGTCTCCTGGTCTTACTTTAGTGTCCCAGTTGCTTGAATGAACACCAAGTGCCCTCCTCATTACAGAATGGGGCAACAGTGGGAAGAAAATGGGTGTTCCCATGGGAGACCCTCCTCATGATGTTGGCAGTGCTGGGAAAGCCTAGGGAGCCCCCATCGTCCATCCACTCATCCGAATCCCCCTGAATCCCCAGCAGGGGAAAGGCATCGTTCTAGACATTGGGATAAAGGAGTGAACAGAGCACACCTCTGCCTTCATGGGGTTTACGCTCTCATGGCAGTGGGGGGGGGGGTGGGGAACACAAAAAAGAAACATAGGAAGTAAATGAGTATAATAAACATTATATGGTAAGGTGTTACCATACCATATATGGCAAGGTGTTATGGTAATGGGTGTTAGGAAGAAAAATATATTTGGGAAGGAAGATAAGGAATGTAGGCTTAGGCAAGAATGCAGTTTTAAATAGGATAATCAGGGCAAATCTCTCTGAGAGGCTATAGCTGCACAAAGACCTGGGGATATCTGGGAGAGGAGCATTCCAGACAGATGGAGCAGCAGGGGTGAATGCTGCGTGGTGTCTTCAGGGCACTGCAGGGTGGGGGTGGTGGATTGCCAAGGGGGTGGGATGGGGTTGGAGAGGTAGAGGGTGGTCAAGAGGTCTCAGCGCTGCAGTAAGGATCTGGGCGTTTCCTCTGCATGAGCAAGCAGAGGAATGGCATACTGACTTGGGAGATCACTCTGGCTATTGTGCCCAGGGAGGCAGGGGCAAGGCTGTAACAGGGATACCAGAGAGCAGGTTACTGAGCAGGCCTTGGGAGAGGCCACGTGGCTTGTACTAGTGTGGTAGCAAGAGAAGTGATGAGATGTAGCCAGTTATTGGACATATTCTGCAGGTAGAACTCACAGAATTGCTCATGGATGTGTTGTGGTGTGAGGAAAAGACGAGTTAGGAGAACACCAAGGTTTTAGCCTTAGCAATTGGCCTGATGGAGTAGCTGGGGCCTGAAATGGACGATGGGGAGGAAGTGGGGCAAGATGGAGGACGTCAGTGTGGACATGCTGAGTTTGAGATGGTCAGTAGAGACACACAAGTGGTGAGAAATATGCATTCACATTAAAGATGTGACATCTCTAGCAATAAGCTGATTGGAGATACAAATTGGTACACAGAGGGTATGTAAAACTGCAAGAGTGGACAAGATCACCAAGAGTAAGCACAGGTGCAAGTGAGTAGATGTCCAAGCTCAGCACCTGGGCACCCCAGCTTGAAGATGTGGGGAGATGCGGGAGGAACCATCAGAGGAGATGGAGAAGGAGCAGCCACTGCAATCCAATGGGAATCCAGGAAACCAAGGGAAGAAAGCCACACAGAAGGGAGAAACGGGATCAGATGGCTGCTGATCGGCCAAGGACAAGGCCATCGGAGGGCTGATTGAACTCAGTGGCATGGAGACCACTGGTAGCCTGAACAAGGCCAGTATGGTGAAGTGGCTGGGGATAAAAAGCTTGAATGGAGAAGATCTAAAAGGAAGAGGGAAAAAATGGAGTCTGAATAGAGCCAATGCTTTTGAGGTTTGCTAGAAAGTCTTCCAGAAAAACAGGACAGTAACTGGAGGGGGAAGGGCGGTCAAGAAAGGCAAACAAATGTCCTAAGACGTTAGAAACACTAGTGTGGTTCTACACCGATGGGAATGATCCGGTGATGAGGTGATGGCAGAGGAAATGCCCGGACTGTCATCTACTCTCTCAGCTCCTGGTGCCCACGCTGGCCTGTAGCCCACACTAGAATGCCTATTCTCTAGACTGTACACACCTGGCTGTGCCTCTGAGCCAACTCCACCCTGCTTCCCCATGCCCCCACATCATAGCTTTTAGAGCTACATGGAGATTCGTGACAACTTAGCAATACAATCTGCTATATGACTTTCTGTAGGAAAAGTCTCATCTCTCACACACACATTTTAAGAATACAGTCCTTGGGAATCTCCTGCCCTATTCCCTATCAGCCATAAGATTCATTTCAACCTTCCAACTTGAAGATTCCTTTTACATGTCCAGAAACTCCCTGATTCCTGTCTTCAAAAAGGGCAGAAGAAATAGTCTCTGAAAGTGTACTATGCCTTAGGAACTCTGCTAAGTGCATTGCCAACTTTACTGAATAATATAAATGGCAGAGATTTATGGAACACTTAGCACTTTCTAGACAGTGTGTTAAGCACTCCGCACATACTGCCTTACTTCATCCTTGTACCATGCTGCTACAGAAGGTATGTTCATTACCTGCATCTTATAGATGGGGAATCTTAGGCACAGAGGGGTTAATGTTTGAGATAATTCACTCAGTAGGTGGCTGATCAGTTAGAATCTTCCAACTCTTTTTTTTTGAAACAGAGTCTCACTCTGTTGCCCTGGGTAGAGTGCTGTGGTGTCATAGCTCACAGTAACCTTAAACTCTTAGGCTCAAGGAATCCCCTTGCCTCAGTTTATCAAGTAGCTGGGACTATAGGCGCCTGCCACAATGCCTGGCTAATTTTTCTGTTTACTCTTGCTCAGGCTGGTCTCGAACTGCTGAGCTTAAGCAATCCTCCCTCCTCAGCCTCCCAGAATGCTAGAATTACAGGTGTGAGCCACCACACCCAGCCTAGAATCTTCCAACTCCTGAATCCTTGCTCTTCACCACTGCTCTACAGTTTTGGTTAATTGTCACAGTCGTGCCTTCAGGAAGATGCTTTTTACTTCGGTTTTGCAAATTAGGAAATAGAAGCTTCCAGAGGCGACAAAACTTTCAGAACTTTTTTTTTTTTTTTTTGAGGGCCTCAAGCCGTCACCCTGGATAGAGTGCTGTGGCATCACAGCTCACAGCAATCGCCAATTCCTGGGCTCAAGTGAGTCTCCTGCCTCTGCCTCCCAAGTAGCTGGGACCACAGGCGCCCGCCACAATGCCCGGCCATTTTTTGGTTGCATCCGTCATTGTTGTTTGGCGGCCCGGGCTGGATTCGAACCCACCAGCTCAGGTGTATGTGGCTGGCGCCTTAGCTCGTTGAGCCACAGCCGACATAACTTTCTTGAATTTATACCACTGAAGAGTAGTGGTGGGGAGTGGGAATTCATACTTGTCTGTGCTTATAGGCCTAAGGCAGAATTTTAAGTTTGAATGAGCTAATTCTGGCAATACTTCTAAAATTATTTAGAGATTAGTATTTTTCACACATTCACATCAGAATTAGTAGTTGTATTCAGTCTGTTCTTGGCAGGGATTTTTTTTTTCTTTTTTTGTAGAGACAGAGTCTCACTTTATCGTCCTCGGTACAGTGCTGTGGTATCACACAGCTCACAGCAACCTCCAACTCCTGGGCTTAGGCGATTCTCTTGCCTCAGCCTCCTGAGTAGCTGGGACTATAGGCGCCCACCACAATGCCTAACTATTTTTTTTTTTTTTTTAGACAGAGCCTCAAGCTGTCACCCTGGATAGAATGCTGTGGTATCACAGCTCATAGCAACCTCCAATTCCTGGGCTCGAGTGAGTCTCCTGCCTCCGCCTCCCAAGCAGCTGGGACTACAGGCGCCCCCCACAACGCCCGGCCATTTTGTGGTGGCAGCCGTCAGTGTTGTTTGGCGGGCCCGGGCTGGATTTGAACCTGTCAGCTCAGGTGTACATGGCTGGCGTCTTAGCCCGTTGAGCCACAGGCGCCGAGCCAACGCCTGGCTATTTTTATTTTTGTTTTGCAGGTTGGCCAGGGCCGGGTTTGAACCCGCCACCCTTAGTACATGGGGCCAGGGCCCCACTCGCTGAGCCACAGGTGCCACCCAGATTTTTTTTTTTTTTTGTGTGACAGAGTCTTATTATGTCGCCCCTCAGTAGAGTGCTATGACGTCACAGCTTACAGCAACCTCAAATTCTTGGGCTTAAGCGATTCTCTTGCCTCAGCCTCCCAAGCAGCTAGGACTACTGGCGCCTGCCACAACACTCAGCTATTTTGTTGTTGTTGTTGTAATTGTCATTGTTGTTTAGCAGGGCCGGGCCAGCTTCAAACCTACCAGCCTAAATGTATGTGACCAGCGCCCTAACCACTGAGCTACGGTGCTGAGCCATTGGCAGGGATTTTACACAAGCATTCATCTGAACTCTTCCAGAGCTTTCTGGAGCCTTTTGATTTATCTAAGGCAATGGTTAGCAAACTATAGCCCAGGGGGCAAATCTGTCTGACCACCTGTTTTTATAAATAAAGTTTTTTTTTTTTTTTTTTGATAGAGACAGAGTCTTACTTTATTGCCCTCGGTAGAATGCTGTGGCATCACACAGCTCACAGCAACCTCCAACTTATGGGCTTAGGTGATCCTCTTGCCTCCACCTCCCGAGTAGCTGGGACTATAGGCGCCCACCACAACGCCCGGCTATTTTTTTTGTTTTGCAGTTCGGCCAGGGCTGGGCTTGAACCTGCCACCCTCAGTATATGGGGCCGGCGCCCTACTCACTGAGCCACAGGTGCCACCCTATAAATAAAGTTTTATTGGAACATGGCCACATCCTTCATTTATATTTTGTCTATGGTTGCTTTTGTGCTACAAAGGCAGAGTTGAGAAGTTGTGACATAGCCCATACAGCCTACTATCTGGTGTTTTATGGAAAAAGTTTGTGGACTCCTGTTCTAAAGGTTTCAAGAGAAGTAACTTTTTTTTTTTTTGTAGAGACCGAGTCTCACTTTATCGCCCTCTGTAGAGTGCTGTGGCATCACACAGCTCACAGCAACCTCCAACTCCTGGGTTTAGGCGATTCTCTTGCCTCAGCCTCCTGAGTAGCTGGGCCTACAGGCGCTCGTCACAATGTCTGGTTTCTGTTTTGCAATCCGCCGAGGCTGGGTTTGAACCCACCACCTTCAGTATATGGGGCCGGCGCCCTACTCGATGAGCCACAGGCGCCGCCCAAGAGAAGCAACTTTTAAGTATTTAGAATTCTGGCTTCAGAAATGGGAAATTGTCATCTGTAACTGGGAAGTCAATGTCAAGGACCACAGGGTGATGAAGAAGCTATAATATTGCAGTCTTTCAGTTGTGGAACCAGATAACCCCTGAAGCAAGCTCACATGAGAGGTTGGAGGTCTGGAGAGGCCTGTGCTGTGTGGCCTTCTCTGCCCCACAGAGCTCACTGCCCATCCCCCATCCCACGACGCCCCCACCCTGCATTACTCCTTTGCTCACCCAGGGCTTCAAATGGACAATCAGGACCTTTTGCCATATTCTGCCCATGTGAAACTGGGCAAGGCTCCTAGCAACACCGTGTTTTGACTTTCTCACCTTTAAAATGTGGATGGTGATGAGTAGCTCTTGGTGCTGTGAAAGCCCAATGAGATCGTAGGTGTAGAGGTGCCGGTGCCCAACGCCATCCCTGGTATGTGGCAGTCACTCAGCTATAGCTATGCTTGCAGCAGGCACAACACAACACTTGCGCTTACCAAATACCCTTGAAGAGCAGCATCCTAGAGCACGAACCCCGACTCTGGAGAACTTACAATCCCTCTGGAAAGACATACCAACAAGGCAACAGTTGGGAAAGGAAAGCCCTGGGTCCCACCCTATGAATAACTGGCCATGTGCTCTGATGCATAGCCTCTCTGCGCCCACTGCTCCTACTGGTCAAGTAGAGGGCTGGACTGTTTGAATGTCAAGGCTTGTACCACCTCTACAGAACTGTAGAGGAATCATGACTTTGAAGAAAGGCAATGGAGCCCCAGTGACTCCTGGGAACAGGCTCCGAGCAGGTCCCAGGACCCCAGTTCCAGCCAAGCTGCTTAGGTTCTTACCCCAATTTGAGTACAGGCTTCACACTTTCCTCACTATGTGGCCTAGCCCTGTGACCTCTCTGTGCCTCAGTTTCCTGAGGAAACAAGAGGCACATAATTCAGCAGGGAAGAAGAAACTAAACAATTACTATCAGGCTGTTAAAGGGATGTTGAGGACTTAAGGCTCAAAACCTAGGATATTATGCTGTCACTGGATCTCAGGACAGTTGTCCAGGGTACTCGGCTCATTCCTATGGACCACATTATTAATAATGATGATAAAACATTTATTGAGCAAATACTATGTGCTATGTATTTCCAAACATTTTACATATGTTGCTTTTTAAATCCTTATACCAATCCTATCAAGTAGGGACTGTTAACACTCCCACCTTACAGATGAAAACACTGAGGCATGCTAAGCCATTGGTGCAAGGTCAAACATCCAGGCAGTTGTGGGGCCAGATCTCAAACCTAGACAGCCTCACTCCAGAGCCCAAACCCTGGAACTGATACTGCCTTCTCAGCTCAGAGGAGCAGACCACCTTGAAGGGGGTAGAGACCCCTTCTTAGGCATACCCCTCTCCTTTTCTGAGCTCACAGCTCTGTCCTCTGTGGACTGAGCAGATCTCCAGTCACAATGGTGTGTGATAAAAACAACTCAGGTCTCCACTCAGACAAATCAGCCCTGACGCCTGGGGCAGGGCAGGCCTGGCAGTCCCTACATTCACTGAGGGGAGCCTGGCGGCTCCAGGGGCCCATCTGGTACTGGAGGTAGAGAGCTGAACAAAACAAAGTCCTGGCCTTGAGGCATTCAAGACACAGCAGCACACAGTCAAGTATGGTAAGAATAAAGTTGGGCTGCAGAAACTTTAGAGGCAGGTGAGATGGCAAGGCTGGAGTGTGTTGGAAATGTTCACAGAGAAATGGCTGCAAAGGAAATGGGGTAGAAGGGAAGGCTGTGTGGGAGAAGAGAAAGGAGGAATTAGACAGTGGTGGTGGGACCACACTTACCTATCTCCAGTGGCCCCGGTCCAGGTCCCTGCCCTCTGGACCTTGGTCACACTCTAGGTCCTGCTGGTGAAAAGGCAGAGAGACGAGACTCTGCCCTCATGGGGCTTGCAGTCTGGTGGGAGTGGTCTTTCAGGGCTCTCTCAGTTTGGGCTCCTCATCACTGATTCTAAGACTGGAAAGGTGATTTGAGGCCAGGACTGAAAGTGTCCTCAATGCTGGGCTAAGCATTTTAGAGTTTTGCCCTTGACAACAGAAGCCTTCTATGGAGATAATCTGAGAACAAAAGTATTTAGGGAGAGTGATCTGGCTAAGAGATTGCCCTTAAATATTTCCATTGACCCTATCATAGCTCAGGGCCCTCTTCCCTGAATTTAAGAGACTTTATTTTTTAGAATAAAATTGAGTGGAAAGTATAGAGAGCTCCCCACATCCCCTTCCCATCTCCAGACCACCAATATCCAGCACAACAGGGAACATCTGTTACCACTGGTGAACCTACACCAAGACATCAATCCCTTTGTCTTCTACCCCTCAGGAGCCTTTTGAGCAGGTGCTGAGTAGGATCTACCACAACGTAGCAGTGGTCTCTACCCAGGGTGCACATGAATATCACCTCTGGTTTGCTCACAAAATCCAGATGCCCACTCAGGTCACCTGAGTCAGATCCTGTGGTTCTGCTGTCTGGGTGTGTAATTAGAGCTCTGATTTGCACTTTTGGCTGACAGCCTCCAAAGTATGGCCTAGAACACAGTCAGATGGTTTCCAAAACTGATGTATAAATTTCCATGGGGGGAGCAGCTTTTATTACCACTTGGTCATAGTGTTGACACAACTGCTATTATTGCAGCTTCTGGTGTGCAGGCATCTTATGTGCCATGAAGTAGAAAGAACTCTGCTCCAAAAATGAAGCGGGACACTTGGGTGGGAATGCATGGCCAGATCATCCATTCCTGGCACTAAGCAGGCCTGTTTTTCACTTGAAGAGATGAGTTAGCAATATAAAGTCTCACTTCAGAATTGGGAGGGACCCCACAGAACACCTAACATCCTATAGACAGGCAAGTTGTGGGACAGATGGGCAGAGATTTGACCAAGAGCACACAGCTTGCTGTGTCCGAGAGAGAAACAGAAGTCTGGCTGATACTCCTTGCAATCAAGTTCTCTTTTCAAACCAAAAAAATCCACCATTGGTTATGCTTACAGCAGCCACTAGCAGCCTAGGGAAATGGAGGGGAGGTTACTATTCAAGTACTGCTCCCTGGAAGCACAAAAATGCAAGCCTGAGGCTGGAGCCACCTTTGACCCTTGTCTTAAAATGTCTGTAAAGTCATCCTGTGTTTTAAATAAAATCTCTGGGGATTGCGTGTGGTTTCATTCTCAGAAACACACTCTGTGCTTGTCGTATAACTGACTGCGTGCTCGAGACTTGTGTCTTTTTGTGGCACCTGCGGTATGGTTTATGTGATAGGCACTCAGGCAAATGCCCAGTGAGGTTTTAGGAACTCAGATATGATTAATCTGGTCTTTTGCCTTATGGAAGCTCATGGTCTGGTGGTAGTGGTGGGAGAAAACGGTACACAATTACCTAACAGAAAATCCAGTTTCTCCAAATTTTACTTCCAAATGACATCAATACACGGCTGCATGTTGCCAACTGATGTTCAAGTGATGAACAGATGCCTTAGGTTAGGCTGAGCTTGAATAAAAGAAAAACATCATTGCTGAAGCCTGTTAAAACAGAAGAATTATATAAACAGAAAGTGCTCAAGCCAACAAAATAAAGGTGTAAAGAACATACTAGGTGCTACATAAAGATGAATTGTCTCTGGATGCCTCCCTTCTAGACCAGAGGCCAGCATCTATTCATCCCTGGCAACAGAGGTCAGATGGCCAAGAGTGGTGCCTGAGGAATGGAATGCTTTAGAAGAAAGGAAGGGGCAAGGTGATACTTGAGTTGAGCCCTGCTGGTTGAAGACTATTTCATCTGGAGGGGAGTGGAGGTGCAAAAGCAAGGAGAGAGGAGCACAGCTTTTCTCAGGGTTCAGACAGCCTGAGCCCTGAGTGTTAAGGTTCTGGAAAATGGATGTTTCTTAGGGATTTTGAGGAGAGGGACAATATGGTCACATTATTGTGGGGGAATCCAGGTGAAAGTGTAAAGGATCGACTGAATGAGAAAGACACAAGCAGCAGAGGTCAGAGTAGTCGTCATTCATTCACTGACCGAGTGCTTGCCACTTGTTAGGGCTCTGGGGAGACATCAGTCAGATTGCCCGTCATGTCCTCCCCAGTAGACTCTAATGGCAGACACATCAACGAATGAATAACTTCACATACATTCCAAGCAGTAGGAGCTGTGAAGGAAATCAAATAGGGTGTGGGTGGAGTGCTAAGAAAAGGGGTTTGTTTATTTTTTTATTTTTCTTGCAGTTTTTTTTTTTTTTTTTTTTTTTGGGCCAGGGCTGGGTTTGAACCCGCCACCTCTGGCATATGAGGCTGGCGCCCTACTCCTTTGAGCCACAGGGGCCGCCCAGAAGTGGTTTGTTTAGATGGGGTGGTCAAGGACAGCCTTCTAAGGCAGAACAGCATGGGCAAAGAATCTAAGATGGGAATGAACTTGGCTTACAGAAGAGAAAGCAAACCAGTTCACCTAACAAAGGTGGCAGGTGGGGAGAATGGCAGGAGACCAAGGAATCACAGCTGGACTTGCTTGTTGGCTGCCTGTGGGGAAGAGGAGGCAGGATGGGGAGAGAGGCTCCTGACTGCAGGAAGTGGTCAGTGATGCCATTAATCACCACAGGAAACTCAAGTGAAGAGGGTGTCTAGAGTGGGCCTGGGATTAGCGGGGCTGTCTCTAGGGCAAAGTGAGTGCTGTCAGAATCAAGACACTTGTGTGGGGGAGCAGAGCAAGTCAGCAGCAAGAGCTTGCCAAGGTAAGATGACGCTGGAGAGTCACAGAGAGGAGGGAAGCAGTGAGCGAGGGATGAAAAATCACGCTGAGGTACAACAGACACTATGTGGGTGATGGGGACACCAAAAGCCCAGACTCCACC
>CAUYRH010108749.1:0-43053 GCA_963574655.1 Perodicticus potto
CCACTAATCACCCTCCCTCCACCCATCCTCCCCCCTCCCCTCCCCTCCCTTGCCCCTTTCCCCATTTCTTGTGCTATAACTGGGTTTTAGCCTTCATATGAAGTATGAAGTATGAAGTATGAAGTCTAAAACCCAGTCGGGGGCCCTTTCATGTGAGAGGTATCCACCTGCAACTTCCCTGTCCTGTGGGGTCCCCACCTCCCCACTAGCAGCTCTGTCAAGGCCCATAATTCTGTAGAAAGGACACACAGACTGTGGTTCTCAAATCCCTGTGAAGCCAGCCTTTCCATCTGGGGAAGTAGAAATCCAACAACAAGACCCCAAACTACCTGTGAAAAAGAAAGAGCACCTGTGATTTTATGACTTTTATATGTGTGAAAAATTAAGAACAAACAGGAAATGTGCCTATATCTGGTGGCACTGGGGCTTGATCTATCATGGGCTTTGATACATCACCAACAACATTCTCCAGTGAGAATCATCAAAATATTCAGAATTACTACAGACAGCCTCTTTAGTTGATAAAAAAAAGAAAAGACAATCTTAGGTTTTTACCAGTCTCTCTCCATCTCACTCTTTCTCTTTATGTGTCAGGGTTTAGCATTCACATACTCAGTCAGTCTTACACAAGCCTCATGCAATATTAAAATGTTTATGCAACCCTTTCTGTGCTTGAAGCAGTAGCAAATGTTCCTAGTGTGCAAGGAATGAGGAGAGTAATGTTCTTACACTTCCCAGGAGAAAGTCCAACATCAGAGCACTGCCTGCCTTGCTGTCCATGATTAATCAGAGTAATAAATCAGATCCCACTCTCCCTGGCTATCTACCACCCAGCCTTGGGAACCCCCATACTGGCTGAGTACTAAAAAGAGGACATCAAAAAAAAAAGGGGGACATTATTTGGTTTCTTTGCTATAAGGAATAAAAATTGGCTGGGCACTCAGAATGTTTTCACCTAAAGCTCATGGCTGTAATGGTACAGGTATGGGCCACACGGGTATTAGTCAGACGTCAAACTTTGCACCCATTTGAGGGAGCACAGGATGGTGCAGCACTCTGGAAAGGTTTGCCTTCAGCTGCTGCACCCTTACAGGAGATTGCTTTCCTAATATATGAACCCAAATCCAAGTGCTACAGACCAACAGAGCAATCAGTTTCAATCCAGTCTCTGTCAACCAGTGACCATAAGATACTTGATGGAGAAAATATTGCCAGAGAAAAAGAGAGTTAGAGACAACAAATAATGGTCTGGGAACAGCACAGTGTTTAGAGTCGCCTCTGGATCCAGAGCTTTCCAAGCCCAGAAAAATTAGACCATCAGAGGTAGAAGGGAAGGCCTTCAAGACTATTTCAGATGTGTGAACTCGAGGTCTGGAGAGGCTAGGGAATTTGTTCAAGATCCTTATTTTGAAGGATCCACATTCTAAAGCAATACCCCATTGACCTTTAAAGAAGTCAGATATTTCCAGCAAGAGATACATTGGATTTCTGTGGCTCAGTGTCATGATGTGCTTTTTAAAAAATGAACAGGTCTTCTCTACCTATTAGCTACTACTAAATGGCGAGTTACTGGCAGTGTTTATTTATGGAAATACTTTATGCTCATTATTTCTCCTACATAGTCTGATTGCTTCATGAGCTCTGTTGACCAAGGATAGGGTCAGGGATTTAACTGATGGGCTCAAATGCTATATGAAGTTGATTTGTTACTGTTACTGGTTCCACAGACCCAAACACTCGTTACTACAGGCTTTGTGAGGGCACCTGCAACAAAGGATGAAGATGGGTAAATGAACACAGCCTTCTAGACCTTAGCATATAGATTCTGCTGTTCCTTCCTCCCAAGGCCAGGGAGCAGAGTGGAAAGTAGTCCAGGTGGTTGTTTGTAAGGGCAGACAAGGAGAACACCCCTTGGTCTCAGTCGTACTGGACAGTGCCTAAGATTACCACCAGATAAGTTTGTATATGCTTTAGGTTTAACACTGAGACTTTTAGAGGACCAATTATTTAGAATCACACTATAGGTCTGCATTAGTGTGAATGAGGGAGTCCACTGCTAGGATCATTCCCACCTACAAGAAGTACATTACTCATCAGATTAACTCTCAGTGAACAGCAAACCTATACTAACATTACTGAGTTCTGGTATTAGAAAAATCCCAGGGAACTATTCAGACTGTCCCAGATTCCCTGAAGCCAACTTCCCCAAGCTATGGGTGACTGTTTCTACTCCTCGGCCTGGCATGGCCCTAATGTTTGAGGCTTTCTTCCTACTGGACTTTGGTTTCTCTTTTTAGTAGCTACAGTCTCAGCAAATGCTCTGGGCTGATGGGAGCACGGAAGCTGTCAGGCTCTGGGTGAAGATTTGAGATTTCCATTAAGTTGATGCCATAATTTGCTATCTCTCTCAAGGTTTTGCTTTCTAGTCCAGGCATCCTTCATCACTCCCTTGGCAAACCAAAGTGGCATGGAGCCACCGGCTGCCGAGAAGTTTAACGTTGACTTGGCTAATTTTGACGTGTCACCTGTCACCCCCTTAGTTCAAAACATAATGGATGTTTTAGTGGGGTTCTTGGCTGCAAATGCCTTCAGAAACTTATTTTCAATCATTTCTTTTAACTCTGTAAATAAACAGATGCTTTGTCCTTCACAAAGACACCAATAGCAAAGAATTCTCTCTCTCCCCTTTCAACTGAATTAATTGTTGCAGGGGAAAAACTATTCTCAATCTTCAGAAAGTAGGGCTGCTGCTAAGGCAATCTAGGAGAAAAATCACTGGTCAATTTTCAGGACCTGGGCACAGCCCAATATTCTCACTGGCAGTCGTCACCTTCCTAGCCCTTGGATATAGGAAGACCCCACTGAGGAAGCAGATGGGGGAAGTCAATGAGACTTCTGGTAGGATGAGCCCTGTTGAGGCAAGGTCTACTATGTCACCTCTCAGGGCTCCCAAGACCTTAGCTATGCCAGTGCTCCAACAGCTGAGACCGTCAGCATCACTTGGGAGCTCATTGGGACACTTGCTGTGTCCCATCCTGACCTGACCCCAACACTGTTGACTCAAGTCAGTCTATATAGTTTTCTTCTTATTCCACCACTATTCTAATTTATAGTTGTTATGACTCAAGTCCCTGAATATAATGTCTTCTAAAGGCTCAATACCTAAGAGTTAGCCTTGGGAGTTGATAAAATCACTTAACTTGTCTAGGCTATAGTTTCTCCAGATGCTAAATGACGATATACGTATGTGTCACTTTCTATGGAACATACATGCCAGGAGGAGAAATGAGGTCATTCATATTTAATAGCACTCATTATTATACAGTGAGTGCAAGACATTATTTCTGAGCATCTGTCTGGGTTAATGGCCGATATTTCCTGAATAGGCTAACCATTTTCACTGCATGCTTAATCCTGACAATGTTAGAGTTGGGGCTTTACACAGTGCTCTCCAACTAGGTGAGGTCTTATCATTCAAAGACCTCAGCACACTTAACAAGCCTTATGAAGAACATCTAGAAAGAGGAAAAGATGAGTCTTTGCCATGACACGGGGAGATGAGATACCCTGTCCCCATTGTCATCTTAATGGATCAAGAACAAAAAAGGGACAGAATACACCCTACTCAGAATCCTGAAGAGACTGTATTGGAATTCAGGATATTCAGAGACCAATTCCACAGGACTTTGGACCAATAATCAACAGCCAATGAGCCCAAGATGGGTTATCTTTGGAGTGGGGGAGATCTGTGGGGTGCACATGAGAGTGGGCTCATTGCACACTAGGGCTATGCAGATGCCCTGGCTGTCTTGTCATGGCTCCTCACACTATATATGAGGGTATTTTGCCTAGAGAGCTAAAGTCTCAAAGTGCAGCTAGCTGGAGCCAATAGGGAAGCCAGCACCCTTGCTTCTCCAACACATCAGGCAAGCCACAGACCATTGAACCTGCCTCCTAATATTCACCCAGCCTACAAATACTTACAGAGCACCTACTATGCGCCAGACTCTGAATGAGGCAGCACCCACTCTTGTGCATCTCAGAGTCTAGTGGATATGAGTCAAGTAAGTATAGAAATTAACATGAACAGTCAGGTTAATTGATTTTGTGGGATTAAATTGTGCACGCTGGCTAGAGAAAACGAAGGCCAGTTTTGAGAAGCATGCTTTAGATCTTTATTCAGGAAAGGAGGAGAGGTTCGCTCTGAGACAATAGCAGCTAAACTGAGCCCTGAGGATGTGTAGAAGTTGGTGAAGAGGGGTGAGAAGAGTACATCCAGAGGGGCAGGGGGTGTGGAGGGAGAGGGGGCCAAGAGAAGATTAGTGTGGGAGGGTGAGGAGCTCAGAGAACATTTGAGGTGGAGAAGTAGAGTCACACTCAGAGGCAGAGGTGGGTGGTAGAGGACAAGTCCTTGAACTTGCAGCCACTTAGAGCCCTTCTGCCCAGAAGTCCAGATGAACACCAGGCTGCTATTCTCCTCTCCTCTGTTAGAATCTGGCAGAAAGAATGATGAAAAGGCAACTCTGCTCTGTGTCCTTACATCTCTCTGTGTTTCTCCTCCACCCCTCACACAACCATGTGAGGACCAAGTCCACATTAACAAGGCGGCAGCCTCCAAGTTTGGCCCTGAACCTGGAAGACGCTGGACAAAAAAAGGAAGCCTGGCTGTGTTCATGTCATCAGGTCCACCTTTGGACATGATGGTTTCTCATGCTCTACAATGTGAATTTTCACAGGCTGATATGAGAAAATGCAGTTATTTATTTTCCTCATCCTGACCTCTCTAAAAGAGACAGAAATTGAACGTTTCAAAAGGATCCAATAGCAAGGATATTTCCATGCACAGAATAATTGCTGCCTCTGATCGAGCAGGTAGCAGATGCCAGGTGCTCTGCAGGTGTCCTCTATGTATTATTTCACTTGACCTTCATAATAATACTGCATTTCTGGCCATTTTAGCACCATTTTACAAATGAGAAAATTGAGTCTCAAAGACGTAGAATGTAGTCAAGATGACACAGTTGGTAAGTGGTGGATTCAGGATAACAGCCCAGGCCTACCCTGTAACTCCTTAAATAGCCAGCATCTCCTTTTCCTGAAAAATTACAAACACAACTCGCAACCTTCAGGTCTAGACAATTTTGATGCTATTGTCCTTGGAAGCTTAATTACGTGATTACTCAAGACCCCTTATAGACTTTGTTATTAGCAATATCAACTGCACTCCCTAGCCTAGCCCAGCCCTTATTTTCTCAAATCAGAATGCACAGTTTAATCCTGTAAAATCAATAGGACACATGATTGGGTAGATAAAATGGGGATGTGTACATTAAAGCACTTGGTAAACTGAAAAGGGCTATCGGGTGTTTGATACATTATTAAAATCATCCTAAGATATACATCAGGCATGTGAGATGACAAAACACTAGTGAAATTAGGAAATGTGTCCTGCAAAGCCACACATTTAGTAAGGTCAAAACCAGTGACCTCTTGGCCCATGCGGTGTGGGGAGAATGTGAGAAGAATGTTCCTTTCTGCCTGGAAGTTCTCATCACAATGTATGTTTACTGTCTACATAGGTGCTCACCCAATTAGTGAAACAGTAAAAAATTCAGCTGAGTTAGCCAGGTTTTGTGGGCTTGATACAATGCCAGATAGCCAGTCTCATCAATTTTCTCAACCGATTTGACAGGTTATTTTGGTAAGTGGGTTGACAGAGCTGGAGGCAGAAAATTCTAGGGGAAAAATAAACTCTTAACAATTAGGTCAATGCTAGCATGTGGAAACTAGATAAGGTGGGAGTGTACAGTGAAGACTTCCCCAAGCTCATAGTGAAGTTTGTTTAGACATCAGATATGGCAACAAATAAAAGAGGTGTGAGCATAAAGAGGGAAGATTACAAAAACAGGAGGGGAAAAAAATAAGGGGTACTATTCTGTATTCCCTAATTGGCAATTGGTTCCAATAGTTTACTGAAGCTTCTTGAGAAGTCTTTGCACATTACTCACACCAGAACACACAAAGACCAGGGATTTCCTGATCCACCTACCAATAGTACCATCAGTTGCCACCAAAGAAGCACACTCCTTTGCCTCCAACCGTGGCAGGTGAAATTCCATTTGCTTTCCTTTCAAGAGAGCACAAAGGCAGTGTAACTTATTCAGCTCTCTTGGTAGAGAAAACTGCCCCCCCTAGACAAGCTCCCCAAAGCCTTGCAATCTAACCCAAATAAGGAGGCAACCATCACTCATGCTGGGCTGGGAAGTGGGATAAAACAAGTGGCAACAAAGAAATAAGTAATTGTGACCCATGTCTTTCTATCTGGCAAAAGGGTCTGAGTACCCTGCAGGCAGCTAGCAAATAATAAATAACAAGAGTTAAAGGAAAATTCTGAAGCTCTTTTTTACTCTAAGTTGATGCAGAAGCAGAAAAAGTAGAAGCAAATGGAAAAGTTGAGGGTAAAATGCAATGACCACACTACAGACTACACTGACAGCTCTCACATGACATATGGGAGAAAAGGCCTTTGTATCTGAGAGTGCTGTGACCACCAGCATTACGGTGCATTTATTCAGGGCCATTCCTGTAAGAGGTGAAGAATTATGGGTCTTCCCACTATACAAAATGAAGGTACAGACCATTTTTCCCTCTCTTTTGAACCCAGTCATGTGTCCTGCTGATGCTTCATCCAGATCTGCCTGTGTCACCTTCTGCACAACTCTCCCCTCCCCAAACCAGGCCATGTGTGGACATGAGAAAGCCCAACTCTCTGACCTGGAGTTGGGACAACACTAAGGTGCAACGTACATTCCCAAGCTCCCCTGCAAGATCAGCCCGCTACAGACCATCTGAGGGAATTTTGCCTGAGATCACATCTTAACGTAGCTTCTCCCTCCTCCTCTGCCCTGGCCTGCTTCCTTGCCCCTTTAGCAGTGTTCCCTGGGAGTATTTCCTTAATAAGTCATGTGTACACTAATTCTCATCTCAGGGGCTGCCTCTGGGACCAACCTAAGACAATGAACTTTTATCAAATTATTCATATCTTTCAGATAGGCTAAGTTGTTCATGAAAACATACAACCTACAAAATCTCAGTGGTTTGAAACAATGGAGGACTACTTCTTCTTCCTACGACCTGTCCATTAAAAGTGAGGGTGAAGTCTCTGTTGACCTTGGTCACTCAGAGAATCAGGCTAAAAGAGTCACCATCTTGAACATTGCCAGTCACCATGAACAGATGAAAAGAGAGCTTGGAATGCTCATGCCAGCAGTAAGTGTTCAGCAGAGATTTAACACAGACCACTTCTGCTCATAGCTCACTGGTGAGCACTAGTTTCGTGGCCCCATCTGACTAGGAAAGGGTACTGCCTAATATAAGGAAGTATAATACTACATCAGGCCTAGAATAGGGAAGGACCTCTCTAATGACTACTACAAAACACCAGAGTTTTGAACCCTGAGATCCATTGCTTCTCCATGAAATATGGCTTGGTTTTTATGAACATCAACTTAGCCCTATAATCTGTCTACAGATACTTTCTATCATGCAGACTATGTGGTTGTTTGGAGAAGCCAAGAGCTTAAAAATATGGCTTTATTATGGGTTTATAATATGGAGATCCTAGGTGGTTTGTGGTTAATGCTGTGCTTTCTCCATATGGAAAATGACCTAATAAAGCTACTTTATATGGTCTTTCCCTTTGGTCAAGGTAAAATAATTGGTGCAGAGCCCTATGTCCTAATGTAAACATTTCTAAAACAGGAAAATCACATGTGAAATAATTGTTTTTAGATACCAGACAGCAGGCAGTGAAAGACTGTGATCCCTGAGAAAAGGGAAATGGTTTCAATGAACAGAGGAATTGACCCAGGTTTCTCGCTGAGGCACTTGTTGAACTGTGGCACAAGAGGGAACCAAAACATAGCTTTGCTGAGCCCAGGGGTGAGACGTGGGGGGTCAGATGTGGGGGTTCAGCTACTAAGCTGCCTGCAATTTGTGGGTATGGCACCAGAAAGGAGAAAGCTGTGCAAAATAGGAGATACACAAATCCGTGCGAGTCCCCTTTTGCATTTGGCTGAATACTACACTTCACACATGTAGGACAAGACTTCACAAAGGAACATTATCAGAGGATAACTGCTCTCATATCTACTAGAGGTTGTATCCCAGTCTACTGGAGATGGCCCAGGACTGCGAGACCTTAGTGCTATTATGAACCACAGTGGAGAATCCTCAGTAATTCCATTAACACCCCCAAAAGTCCATACTGAGAAGTCGGCCTAAGCCAGCCTTAGATTTAAGGCTACTTTACACCATTCCTTAAAAAGCTTTAAAACAAGCTTTAAAACAATTAAAACAATGCACAAGTAAATTAATTGACCAGTAGGAAAAAATTCAACCAGCTATTAAAAAAGATAAGAAAGTCCAGGTAGTCATTAATGCAGTACGAATAATGTTCAGCATACAAGGGAAAATTCCAGACAAAGAAGCAAGAAAGTAGGAACCATTACCAGAAGAAAAGCCAATTAATGGAAACAAACCAGAAGTAATAGAGAAGAATGAATTAGGAGTCATTATAAATATATACAAATATTTAAAGGAAAATATGAATTTAATGGGGAAACAAAGAAGGGACCATAACAGAGAAATGACAAGTAAAAGAATGCTTTTAAAGGATTAAACCACAATTCCAGAATAGAGAAACATAATGTCTAAAATGAAAATTTCACTAGATGGGCTTAACAAGGGAAGATGCTGTAGGTGAACAGATGAGTCAGCTGGGAGAGCCGCAATAGGAGCCATACAAACAAAAGAGCAAAAAACAGGTTGAAAAGAAAAAAAGAGAGAGTCATAATATTCTTTGGAAAAATACTAAGCAGTGAAACATGCATGTAATTGGCCTAACAGAAAGAGAGAAAAGATTCATTTAGAAAAAAAGATTTGAAGAAACAATATTGCATTTTTTCCCCAAATTTGATGAAAAGTACAAATCTATAGATCTAAGAAGCTCAGTGAAGCCTAAGAATGATGAATACAAAGAAAGACAGCTATACCAGGGCACTTCAAAATGAAATTGTTTGAAACTAATGATAGAGGGATAAAAGATTTGTATAAGAATGTTCATAGCAACTTTATTCATAACAGCTATAAATTAGAAATACTCCAGATGTCCAGACACAGGAGAATGTATAAATAACTGATGGAGTAACCATCCAATAGGATATCACGTCCACACAGCGGTAAAAAGGTACAAACCACTGATATATCCAACAACCATGTATAAATCTCTCAGATATCAGGCTGAGAAGGAAAGAGGACAGACACAAAACAGTACACACTGTACCCCTTCCACTTCTGGGAAGTTCTAGGATAGGCAAAATGAAATGATAGTAAAAGTAACACAGTGGTTCCTCCTGCAGAGGAGATTACTAGCAAGGGGCAGGAGGGATCATTCTGTGGTGATGGAAATATTGTTTATCTTATAGGGAAGAAGATTATACAGGTGCATGGTCAAAACTCATCTAACTACACACAAAAAGATATGTGGTTTTCATGATATATAAATTACTTTTTTTTTTTGAGACAGAGTCTCACTTTGTCGCCCTTGCTAGAGTGCTTTAACATCATAGCTCACAGCAACTTCAAACTCTTAAGTTCAAGTGATTCTGTTGGCTCAGCCTTCTTAGTAGCTAGGACTACAGGCGCCTGCCATAACAGGGCTATTTTTAGAGATTAGGTCTCACACTAACCCAAGCTGGTCTCAAACCTGCGTAAATTACTTTAAAAAAAATATTTTAAACATTATTTAAAAACACAACCTAACACCTATGTATGATGCACTTTTACTTTTTAAGCAGACACTGGTATCACTTTCACCACACCAAGTAACTTTCCTATAGACCTGCTGATGCCTACAACACCACTGATATCTTTCTATTACTTTACCATGAAGTTGTAGACCTGGTAAACTGCAAAGGGCTCTTAAGTTAGGTCACATTGAAAACCAACTCTACCTTAGTATAAATTAGTTTATCAGCTTCTCTTCTCAGGATGTGTCTTTGAAGAGATGGCTGGGTCAAAAACCACAGCAGTCACAGGAGCTAGTTTTTCTTGTGTGTTTTAATTTGTCTTCAATAAACAAATATTACTTACATAATAAGAAAAAAGAATGAATGTTTAAGTACCTAAAGATCCTAGATGACCAGGCAGAGTGAGAAGATCCAGAGAGATGGAAAACTGATAGAAGGACAAGTAGCTAAGAATTCCAGAACACAAATTTCATCATCTTCGAAACTCACATAACTGCCTTCCAATTCAGACCAGCAAAGCATTAGGATAATTGAGGCAATTTCCTACACAGAGAGACATGGCAAAATGTCTTTATGGAAATTTCAAAGTCAGAATGAATACATTGAGTAGATCACAACACGAGCTTTTTGTTCAAGGCGCAATGGTTGTCTAACCATTCCCAGTGCTCGCCCCATTCTCTCCTGCTTCGCTCCTTTGCTGACACCCTTTCCTCTGTGTTCCTCTGTTCCTGTATTCCTTTTCCTTATCTTTGCCTTTAGAAAATCCTCTCATCCTTAAGTGGTCCGAAGGTCGTTCCCCACAAAGCCTTTGGTGAGGGCTCCCTCCTCTGAACTTCTGTGGGTCTTGGTGTCTCTCCTGATAAATGTATTGTGACCTGCTATTATGTCCCTGTATAATAATGATAATGATATAATAATTGTGAATTTACTATATGCTACTCACTGCGCTAGGCATGTTACACATAACAGCTCATTTAATCCTTATAGCCCCTCTTCAAGGTAGGCAGCTTTAACACAATGAATAGAAGAGGAAACTGAAGTTTAGAGAGGCCAAATAACATGCTGAAGACAAGCTGGTTTACTTAGCAAATCTGGGATTAGAGCCTAAGGCTGTCTGACTTCAGAGCTTTTATTTTTAACCACTATGTTATACTGCCTCCTTGATAAATGTGTCTCATGTATCCCAAAACAAACAAAAACAAAACCAGACAGCTATCTCTTTCTTTTGTATCACTTACTTTGTGACAGGCAGAGTGTTCAGCATTCCTTGAGGGGAGGGATAATGTTTTGTACATCTTTGTAATGCCTCCTGCATTTAACATGGTGTCTGGCAAATAGGTCCATGTCAACAAAAGCTTGATGAGATGAACAGATAGACAATCCCACTGGCTCTTTCTCCAGCTCCAAAATTTATATTCCTAGAACTTCAAGCAAACAAAATGAAAGAATAAAGCTGAAACTCAGGTCCTAGTTCAAACATAGTCTCCGTTTTGGCTAAAGATCACCTGGTTTTGCTTAGTGAATCTCATGAATTCCCTTCTGTTCTAAGAACTGCAAATACAGCTCTTTTCCCTCTGTGCCTCAGAAATACTGCTGTATACCTTTTCTAATTTATTTTCTGTCAAAAGATTACAAAGAAAAACTAAGGCTACAATATAGCTTATATGAGATCTTAAGTTCAAGAAAGAATTCAAGACATTCGTATATACTATGTCACCAGAATTTGGACCATTAAGTTATGGCATCTGTTAATAACTGAACAATTATGTGTCACATTGTAATGGGCAAAGCACTTTCTAAAGCGTTATCTTATCTGACCTTCATACTTTGGAGTAGGGAAAGCAATTTGCATTATCCCAATTTTACAGATAAAAAAACTGAGACTCAGAGATGAAGTGATTTCTCGGGAAATAAAACCAAGATTTCAATCTAAGTCTTTTACCCACAGTTACTGTTATCTTTCAACCACAGTATATTGCCTGAACTCACTCATCATCAAAAATTGCACTCACTGCTCCAAATTTTACTAAGTGCATCATAGAACCTTTTTCACTAGGCCTTTCCTGGGGAATAGGATTAACCCTCTTCCTTTTGAGTAAGCTATTCTTTGCCAGATTTTTCCTGAGTGAAGTTGCTGCCAGTGATAATAATAGAAGTCTATACTTTAAAAGGTCTTAGAAAGCCGGATTTCCATTGCCCCAGGATCATCCCATCATTTTTAAAATATAGACAAAATCATGCCTAGAGATATTAAGCAACTTTGTCCAAAATAACATACTGAACACAATCAAGGCTCTAACATATGCAACATATAAGTGTTTCGTAAAGGTCTGTCAACTAATTCCAGATTATGTCAGGTCAAGATACTGGCTTATATTCAGAAGGGACCTTAAAGTTAATCTAACCCAAGCTTCCTCCAATGCAGCAACTTCTATTGCATTCATGGCCCAGCTCTTCTGCTTGCACCTTTAGCACATAAACACAGTCTTACCCATTTGTTAGCTAACTGCAATGATCACTACCATTGTATTTGAGCCTCTTGGTGGTGACTGCCACCTAATTCTGCTCGGTGTTCTCGGGAGCCCTCTATTGGTTATCTAGGTAATAGCAGGCAGCCCCTCGGTGGGTGGGGGAGGTGGGGGGTGCTGTGTACCAGGCGTCCTGGGGTGTGTGGAACAAAACAGCCTCGTGGCATCTGAAACACAAAGAGGAGCAAAGGGATCTGTTTGCCAAATCCAAACGGGCTGAATCGGTGATGAAATCAACTTCCATTTTCTCAGCTTCTAAAACACCTACTTAAACTACTTTTTATTCAAAAACAAAACTGTCTGTCCCAAGCAAGGGCTAGTCTGACCTTTCTTCAGGAAATACTAAGCTACTAACTGTCCCTTCACCCTTATCCCAATTTTGACCTTCCTCATGCCCTGCTCTTACCCAGCCATAGACGGACGGGTGACACGTAGGCTGTGCAGGTGACACTTCTCCTGCAGACATTCCCCCCTCATTTCCTTCCTCCTTCTCCTTCCTTGCCTCTCTTTCTTCATTCTAACTAATTTTCATCAGAAGCTAGAAAGATAACTCTGAATTACAACCTGCCTTAAGGATTGTATAATGTGATAGGTAAAATATGACAGATATATTAATGACTATCTTAAAAAAAAAATATTAAGAACCCTCAGAGAAGTTCTAGCTAGATCCTTGTGGTTGCAATGAACAGAGATTCAGCTGAGTCACCTCAGTAAAAGAGATTTGGATTTGGAGAATCCTCCTGAGTGTAGGAGCTGTAGAGGCCCACTATCACACCTCAGAGAGAGCAGGGGGACATCCTCGGGCCCCCTCTCATTCTAGGCCTCATCAGGGCACACAGCTACATGCCATTATGTCTGTTCTTTCTCCCTCTTGACAATGAACTTTCTCACTCAATGCCCCATGCAGTTCTCATTCCACTGTCCATGGACAGACTCTCAAGCTCCTGGTATAGCTGTGGTTGAGGGGCAGTGAGGACTATGCACATTTCCCACGGCAACAAGGCATCAGCTGATCACCACCATCCTCAGGCCTGCCCCCCTCACCATCCCAACTCCCTGCAGCATGGTCACGCACTGCGCCTGCACCACCCAGGGAAGGAAGCCCGGAGGAAGTACTGAGCAGGCATTTTTATCAGAGTGGCTTTGCCAGTACCAGCTTTGGACTGTGTGGTTTCAACAAGAGTGGTGTGCTCTGAGATCCCAGGCCATGCAAACATCCCTCTAACACCTACTTCCATCCAAACCCCTCACTTGCAGGGCAAGGGCGTTCCCTCTGGGAAACCATGGGCTCGAAGGCCTTGAATATTTGGGTGGCAGAATGCTAAGAGGAAACAGACTTTTGAGCAAATGTTCTAGCATTAAGGACAGAGGCAATGAGAAGGGGAAGGTCTCTAGCATCTCGCCCTTGTGAGGAGAGGTTCTCCCCACAGTGTGAAGTCCCTAAGACATATAGCTAGATCATAGCTCACAGCGGGGTAAATGGCGAGTTTGATCAGGGCTGGAGACTTGAGTGATACTGATGTTGCAAGGTTGTGATGACGGAGAGGAGGCGGTGGCAGTGGGGGAGGGGACGGGCTCATTGGCTAGAAGGGGGCTGGCTGTGGAGCCATCCCCACCACCATGTAGATTTGGTCAACTATGAATCAGAATCATCAGCCGGGACATTTTGCCCGGCTTTACAACCACTCTTACCCACAAGGCACACACATACTCCCTTACACAGTTTCCTCCAAGATTTCCTGTGTGTGAGTATGTGTGTTCATATTCTCAACTTCACTTGTGAGCTATGTATGCAACTTCTGGAAGAAAGGAGGGAAGAAGAAAGGAAAGAAGGCTGGCAGGAAGGAAATGTAAACAGGACTAAGTGGACTGCTGCTGATAGTTGTGGGTGTCATATACTCCTACAGCCTGGAGGGCAGAGTGAAGTCCAAGTTCTGCCTGCAGTTGTATTCATTGAAGGGAATTTATATCTAGTAGAGCTTTGCAAAGACTAACATGGTCATTGAATTACTTAGAGGACAAAACCACTCATAACTTGTCAGTATAATGGACATTAGCAATAACTTGTCACTTATCAAAACCAGAAGCCAACAGAGCAGACTTTCTGGGACCATGGAATGAGCTGTTTTGATTTACAGGGAGAACTGTCCTTTCATCCTACACAGTTACCACTGAGCACCTACTATGTGCTCACACATTGCTAGACACCAAAGTGGCAGCCCCTACCCTCAGCCACATTTTAATCAATTAATCTCACAAATACAGGTAAACTTCAATTGGGACATATATTTTTGAAATAAATGTCCACAGTGTTATGATAATATAGGATAGATAACCTGACATACAGGACTTGGTAAAGAATATTGGATAGTTATAGAAGACTTGGTAAAGGAGGTGAAGGAAATTGTCTTGAACTAAACCCTGAACTGCTATCTGAAGATAAAGAGTTATCCAAGTTATAAGAGAAGAAATATGTTTTAGGGAATAGAAATAGCACATGCCAAGGCCCTGTGCACAGCAGAACCTGGTGAGGACAAGCCCCTTGTTTACAATTTGCCAGATGTTAAGTAAAGAATCTCCTAGACAAGCCTTTTCCTCATGGAGTATATATTTGAGAGGGGAAGACAGACAATAAATAAGCACATGAATAAATGGACAAGGCAGTTTTTCCTGCTGATAAAAGTTATTGTGAAAAAAACAAGCAGTGCGATGGGACAGAAGGTGATTTGGGGAGGGATGCTGTTGAGTGCCATGGCTGGGAAGAAAGAGTCATCAGGAGAGGACTGGTCATGGCATAGGGTGGGGTCAAGTGCAAAGGGCCAGCAGCATGAACCAGTCTGGTGTGTTCAAGACACAGACAGGAGTCCAGGGTGATGGGCCCCAGGAGGCCAGTTCCAGGTGGGATCTGATACCATGACAATCATAACAGCACATTCCCAAGCCAGAAATCAGATCTCTTATAATCATAGCCAACTATATGGCCCAGCCAATAAGCACTGAATATAGACCAAGTCATTGGAGTAGCCTTCCTTCATGGATCAGGATTCAATGCGAACTTTGGATGGGAAATAAAGTTACACACTGTGCTAAAGAGAGCCTTGGCATGAGTCAGGGCACTGAAATCTTTAAAGGGTACTTTACTGAAAAGTATTTCTCAAATTCTGTCATACAGCACCAATGCCAGGAGTTGCTTCTAAACCAAAGGTTTCTGGGGAAGTCCTCCAAAAAATTTGGGGAAATTAGAAACTTAGATTTCATTTTCCAAGGTTAAAAAAATGCCCTTAAATGTTGCAAAGTCTTGTAGCAGAAACAGCTGTTTCACCTTTGGCAACCTAAGGCATCCCAAGTTTGCTTACCTACAGAACCTTATTTATTTTCAAAACTCATATAACATCCCCCCAAATTGCAGCACCAGGGAACACCCTTTGGGAATCACTGTGAAGAAAAAGTCAGGGTCTGCGGCCAAGGGACCAGCAGCATCAGTGACTTAGTGCTTGTGCCCATGATGGCTCATGTGGATGGTCCCCTTGGGAATGTACATCATCCAGTGTCTACTGTGCCTTCCCTGGCTCAGATCCACGCCCTCTATTTTCACTTTGCCAGCAGGATGTGGGAGCGCCTGGAGAGAATGAATAACCCCCAGATGTGGCCATGGCTGCGCTGGTTATGAAACCTTCTTGGGCCTGACACGACGCCCCTGTGAACTCCCAGTGTACATCCCCTCAGAGAGTCAGTGCCCGCAGCCTGTGGGACATCTGTCCTCAGGAGAGGCACATGTGAGGTGGGCGGGCTGGGGGTGCTGTGCTGCCAGCAATGTCAAACACGTATCTTCTGTCTTTGGGCTGCAATATCCCTGCTGGTGACAGGGAATCTTAGTTTGTCAATCACTTTGAAGGCTCTAGATTGGACTTAGGCTTCTGAGTCCTAGAGATGGGAAGAGACTTAAGTGGGACGTCATCCAGTCCCCTCTTGAAAGAGAATCAGGACAATGGTTCTAACCTTTGGAGGATTGTGGACCCCTTTGGGAATCTGACGATGGCTATGGACCTGCACCCGAGAGAAAGCACAGAAAGAGATTCAAGTAACCTTCTACCTGCAACATCAGAGGTTTGCAAGCCCTTTTACAAAATCACTGGTATCCTTCTTGTGTAAAATATTTAGTAACCTTTCCTTGAATTCCTATTTAAGTCCCTTTCATTGACTCTCTTTGCTCTTAGGATAAGGTGAAGACATTCTCTAAAGGTACTTGTGGCCTTACATGATCTGTGCACACTCTCACTGGCCACTGCTGCCATCCCCAATCTCTCTGCTCCTGTTTGCTGCTAGCCAGGCCAGGCTGGTTCATGCTGCTGGCCCTTTGCACTTGACCCCACCCTATGCCATGACCAGTCCTCTCCTGATGACTCTTTCTTCCCAGCCATGGCACTCAACAGCATCCCTCCCCAAATCACCTCCTGTCCCATCACACTGCTTATTTTTTTCACAATAATTTTTATCAGCAGGAAAAACTGCCTTGTCCATTTATTCATGTGCTTATTTATTATCTGTCTTCCCCTCTCAAATATATGCTCCATGAGAAAAAGGCTTGTCTAGGAGGTTCTTCACTTAAGATCTGGCAAATAGTAGGCAAATGTAAATGTTCGTTGAATGAATAAATGCTGTCAAAGAGTTGTTGCTTTTAACTTTTGTATCATAAAAAGTAGGGGAGTCCACTTGACATCACAGACTATTGCTGTGTGAACCTAGACCCTCTCCTCAATGCCCTTAGGCATTGAAGGTTGTTCAACACTGCAAGAAAGGGATACCATCCTCCTCTGGAGACTAACAAAAATCTGGTGACCTCCTTCCTGGGTACTAAGAATTACTCCTATTATTGTATTAGCCCCCACTTACTGAGCATTTACTATGTGCCAGGAACTGTATGAAGCTCTTTACATATGTAATGCCATTTTGTCCTCACAACAATTCCATGAGATAGATTCTATTATTATTCATTCACATTCTACAGAAGAGAAAACAAAGCTCAGAAAAGTTAGGCTTTTTGCCTAGCACTTACAAGCTGATTTGCCCGACTCCAGAACTAGACTCCTGCTGAGCTGTCGAATTTGTACATACACATGAAGGGGATGGGGGTAACAATGGCCCTACCACGGTTGCCATCCCCTCAGTTTGGAAACATGGAAGGAGGCCCAGGTGGTCCCCACCAGCAAAGCCCCAGGAAAGAATCTCACTGGTTGGAAGTGAGGTTCTTAGGAATTACCAAGAGAAACTGGTTGGAAGTGAGAATCTTAGGAATTAGCAAGAGAAACTCCCACCTTCCCTCTGCACACCTCAGTATTCCATATGGATAGGTGGCCCCTCCTTCCAGAGGTGGACATAATGAGCTGTTCATGATCAGCTGGCAAAATACTACCGGGAAAGCAGGGGAAGGATGTGGAAGAGGATGTGGGATGTGTTGACCCAGGAACTCTGGACATCAGCTCCCATGCCCCCTGGAGCTGGAACTTCTCAAAGCCCAAAAAGTTGAACAAATGCTTCAGAAACTGTGAGGTGCTAGGAAACCAACAGGGGATTTTAATTAAAATTAAAATCTGATAAGGTACATACCTAATGTTATAATTACCCTGTGATGACAGCGCCGTGAAGTACAGGCAAGCAGGAAGTACTGACCAAGCAATTTTAAAAGGTTGGTCTAATGCTCTTCATTTTTCAGTAAAGCCTAAATTGAGTTTGTGCTTTCAGGGAATAATGAAAAAGACAGAAAGGTGAACATGACAATCTAGTTCCAAGTGCCCCAGGTTGAAAAAAAAATAAGAAGAAAAAAAATAAAAAGTGATTTTTCCTCCGAAGCCAATGAATGGCATTCATTTATTCATTTATCAAACTTTACAGAATAATGTTCTATGCCAGACACTGTGCTTAATGATAGAAATATGGAGGGAAGATGGAAGGAGATGGAGGAATTGGAGGGGAGAGGAAGAAGAAGGGCAGGGAGGAGAGGTAGAGAACAGTTTCGCCTTTGATGAGCTCATTCCACTAGACTCCTGGCTCAAAAAACAAAAAACGAACAAAAGAACGAACAAAACAAATAGACTCAGCTCAGGGCAACTGGATTTAAATCCCTCCATAAGTGGCAAGGATGTCCATGTCTCTCAGAAGACGCCCTTAGGCACTGAAGGTTGTTCAACACTGCAAGAAAGGGGTACCATCCTCCTCTGGAGACTAACAAAAATCTGGTGACCTCCTTCCTGGGTACTAAGAATTACTCCTATTATTGTATTAGCCCCCACTTACGGAGCATTTACTATGTGCCAGGAACTGTATGAAGCTCTGGGGTATGCAACTGGAAGGGTGCTGGGGTATGCAACTGGAAGGGTCCCTGGGGGGCCAGGGGCAGGGAGCATAAGGGCCTTCGTGCCTCTGAGAGGGAGCAAAGGGAGGATTTTCTTCCCAACCACTGGAGCAGTACAGTGAGACTTCAACTGTAAAGTCAGTGCCAAAGGCACAAGTTGCATAGACTCTGAAGTATCCTTGAAAATCCTTAAGCAGCCTCCGTGCATGGGGCCAACCATCTTGCTCAGAAAGACTTTTCACCAGCAGGTTTGAGAGCCACAGCGCTAGACACGAAGGGAGGAAGGAGCATGTGCATGCAGATTTGGGCTCTGAAACATACCATCTTCCAGGTAATTATCAAACTGCTGGTAGGGAAAGGAGATGAGGAAAGAATTCTAAGTGTGTCTGCCAGCCTGCGGGGCTTTCAGCACAGTGTTTTAATACCTACCCTCTAAAACCTTAATAAATGCTAATGGATTTGTGTGTTGTTGAGAGGGCCAGGCTGGGGAGTGGGGTTGGCTCTCCAGTCTGCGGGAAGGGAGGGGCTCCCAGTGATCCTGGAATGGGCACCAGGAGGGTGAGGTGGGGGCTGCGTGGCCCTCAGTGGCCAGGTGAGGGCTCCACAGGTGTTCTGGGAGCAGTGGACTGCTGCTGACTTAGGAGACTGACTAGGGAGGGAAGTTGAGCTCATCTGAAATGGACAAGTCAGGGCCACAGAGATGCTGGCGTGTGAAGTATCTATTCAGCCAGCAGCATGTGGTGGGCTGACCTGTGCAGGCTACTCCTGTGAGTGTGTGTTCCCAGCACAACCAGCAAGCACCTTGCATCTCCCCAGACTCCCACCTTCTCTGGACAGCCTCACTTGCTTTCCAGCCTCCTCAGCCCCACACTACCAGGGCACACTGGAGCTGGTCCCAGCTCACAGGCCCCACCTGACTGCTCTTCCGCACCCATCCACACATCACCTCTGTGAAGGGCTCACTCAGCCCCCCATCCTCTGAAAAGCAAGGCTTCCCCCACCAGCTGGCCTTCAGAATGCCTGGCTGTCTGCCCCCCTTCCATGGGCTATACTCATTTGACACAACTCATGCTGTGGGCAGAGTGTGGATTCAAGCCCAACATTGGCTTTGAATGTACCCCTGGCTGTGTTAACCTGGGCTGTCCCTCAATCCAGCTGTGCCTCAGCCTCCCCATCTGTGTATTAGGTAAGGAGCATAACTTCCTCACTGAGGCCTGGAACAATCATGGGGGCAAGAGGTGGGATGCGCCCAGCAGGCACCTGGCTGGGCCAAATGTTTTCCAGAAGATGCTTCAGAGAAGGATGTTACAGCTCATTGTATTCTCGGGGCCCACCTGGCACATCATAGATTCATAGGCAACCTGCACACTTTATTTTATTAGAAACTCACTCATTCAAGAAACATTTACCAAGTTTCTACACCAAGTCATTTATAAAAATGAACAAGACACATTTCCTGTCCTTCATAGGCTGCAGAGAGCAATCTACCTTGCCCAGTTTTGCTGTCAACACCTTACAGCTGGTGCAGTGATGTCCCTTAGCCTAGATTCTCTGAGGAAGAGGGTGGGGGGGAGAAAGGAGGAAGGAGAGGGGAAGGAGAGAAGTGGAAAGGAGAGGGGGAAGGAGAGAGGGAAGGCTGGAAGGGGAAGGGCCTCTTCCTCATCCCCTCCATTCTGTTCATTTTTTATCCAGTATTTCTTTGCTAAACACATGTATAACAGAGTAGAAAAGTTTTAGATGAAATGAAGTGAGTGACCTGAGCAAACTGAAAGAAAGACCAGATCAAAGGTTAAAATGCAATCAAATGATAGCCCCAAACTGGAAACTACCTAAATGCCCATCAACAGTAGAACTGAGAAACTGTAGTGTATTCCCACTATGGAATGTTCTACAGTAATGAGGATAAACCATCTACAACTACAGGCAGTAGATTGGATATAATGTTGGGAAGAATGAAATGAAAGAGCCCACAGAGTACAAAAAGCAGCTAGTTAGGGGTCAAGCCAGTGATTGCCTTCCCTTCAGGAGGGAAGGCAGACACAGGGGACTTCTGGGTGCTGGAAATGTCCTGTTTCCTGATCATGGGGTCAGTAACACAGGTGTGTTCATTTGGGAAAATTCTTTGTGCTGTGCATTTAGGATCTGTGAAGTTTTTCTATGCTTGTTACCCTCCAATAAAGGTTTAAAAATAAGTACAAAGCAGTCAACATTCAGGGATGCCTGAGAGGCTGGGAAAGACCCTAGACACAGAATTCTCAGTGGCAATTGCAGAAAAAGTCCCCAATACCCTGTTTAGGGCCTCTTAGCAGTACCCTTGACCACTACCAAGGATGGCTACCTCTGGAGGTCGGACTGTCTGGGGCCTACAACACCAGCCTAGGGAGTTCCTCTCTTAAGCCTGGCTGCAGAATCTGGTCTCTGCTGCACCTTCCAGCAGAATTTCTAGTATTTCTCAAAGTGAACTGTTAACCTTGGCAAGCCTGTTCCCTGGGGTACGGAGAAATCCCTTGCTAATCTCTGGCCCTGTCTTTTCTCCCAGATAAGCTCCTCCTCTGGGAAGCCCTCCTTGGCTGTCCCAGCTCTTCTTTCCCCACTGTCCAACATGCTGCCACAGCCAGCTCAGGCCTCTGGGAGTTTAATGTGAGAGCACCTGGCACCCTTTACAGGTGCTGGGGTATGAGCCTCATGCTGTTCTCGCACCCAGCTTCTCAGTCCTCAAAGAAGGAGCCCTATGTTTTCCTGCATCCTTTGTTGTGCCTAGTACAGTGCCAAACATATAATTAGTGTTTAATATATATTTGTGCATTGGCCCAATAGTTACATTGTGCCTTTTTAAAATTAGAGTGTAAGCTATAATTAAGACACTTAACTGCCATTATTGGATTGTAAGAAAATGTTTTAAAATCACAATACTGTGTTATTGACCAGAAAAATCCTTTCTTTGCTCCAGACCCTTTAATGGCTTCTGAATTGACCTGAGCATAAACTGAAAACTCCTTCCCCCAGTCTACAGGCCCCTGCACTGGCTGCTTCACGTCTCTTCCTTCTACACTCGCCCTTCCTTGGCTCCTACCCCATTGGACTGATGTCAAGTTCTCCAAAGGATCAAACTCTCTCTCCTGCAGGGACCTTCCTCCACAATACTATTCTCAACTCTACATGTCTCTCCTCTTTGTCTGGCTGCATTCTGATTATTTCTCATTTTTATTAAAGTCATGTTTTCAGGAAGTGCTTTCTTGAATGCCTCAACCAATAGTTCTCACACTCGAGCATGACCCAGCAGCCCCTGGAGGTTTTCTGGCTCAGTAGGGTGGAGCCTGGGAGCCTGCATATCTGTCCATTTCCTGAGTGCAGATAGTCTGGGGACCATACTATAAGAACTGGCCAGTCTAGACCAAGGGGCTGCCCTACTTATCTTCTTTACCCAACTATCTTCCATGAGAAGAGGTGATGTGGCTGACTATGTGAAGGCAAATACCTTCTATTTCTCAAGCACTTCAGTGTTACCAAAGAACCTTTACACTGCTTATCTTTTTTGCTACTCTAAGAAAATCTCTGGAAAAGGGCAGGGCATAGATTGCTCCTCTCTACAGATCACCAGCTGAGATGTGGAATGTTCAGGGAACTTTCTGTGAAAAGTCAGCAGACAGTAAAGACTAGAATGAGAAAGAGAACCTGCATCTTCTTACATTGCATCCCAAGAGAACTTTCTTTAGACTATTCCTCTGTTCCTGGCCATATCTGCCTGTAGGGGAAGATAGAGAACAAAACGGAAACTCTTATTGATTTTTCTCTTCAATCCCCTTAGGGGCTGCACAGAAATAAGAAACACATCCCCTGAGGTGGCATTTGTCCCATGGCCCATGGCCCAAAGTTTGTTTCCTTGGAGGAGGGTGTGCTAAGGTAGGCAAGATTGCAGAGGGCCAATAAACATAAAACTTCTTTCTTTTCATGCACGACAGCCTTCCCACAGGTGACAATCAGACACCAGATGACAGAGGTAGTGTCCAGAGGCTGTGAGCATACTCATCTGTGATGAAGTCCATATGGCCCTCCCCATATAGCCCACACAGATCAGCCCTTCTAGACTCAAAGACCAGGCTGGCAGCCCCACTCACCATCAATCACCAAGATGGTCACACCAGCCAGATCTACAAATATGACACTGGTTGCTGACACTGATGCACTCAGAGACAAGGGAAGCCCTCTCCATGTCATGAGACAGATCCATCAAAGCCCAGCTGCACAGTAGCCTGCCTAGTGGAGAATTCCAATAGTTTTAGAACCTTCCTCCACAAACATCCTTCCTCCCTATCCTAGATCAGTTGCAACTCCAAATGGCACAAAACCTAATGGGTATGTTTGGTGACTGCTATGGACCAAATGTTAGTGACCTCCCATCCCCAAATTTAGATGCTGTTGCCTAAGTCCCCAATGTGATAGTATCTGGATATGGAGCCTTGGGAAGTAATTGGATGGTGTGCTCATAAATGGGATTAGTGCCTTTAGAAATGGTTGAAGACACCAGAGCTCGCTCTCTCTCTCTCTCTCCTCTTCACCATGTGAAGACACAACAGAAAGCTACCTGCTAAATAGAAAGCAAGCCTTACCAGGGCTGGGGTCTTCTGGCAACTTCATCTTGGATTCCTTAGTTTCTAGAACTGTGAGAAGTAAGTGTTTGCTGCTTATGACACCCAGTCTATGGGGTTCTGTTATAGCAGCTCAAACTTTCTAAGGTAACGGCTATAACTGAAGAACAAGACAGAAAACTCATAAAGTAGTGGCTGTTGTTATTATTATTAAATGGCAAGAGAAAGCAGTCTTCACTGATTTGGTTGATAACTTTCTGATTTATATCTGCAATCTCAGCTTCTCCAAAGCCTGTTTACTCTTTCCATGTGGACAGTTTAAAGGCATTTCAAATCCATCCTGTCCAGAACTAAATTTTTCAATTCTCTCCACAAATTAGTCTTTCCCCATTTACTAAGTGACACCTTGATTTTTTCCTATTACTTCAACCAAATATCCAGGTGTTGGTCTTAATCATTTACCTTCTCTCACCTGGATATATAGTCTGTCAATAAGTGCTGTTGATGCTGACTCCAAACAATATCCCTGACCTGCCCATACCTTGCTCTTATACTTCTACCACTGGTCCCCACTTTGTCATTCACCTGGACTTCTGCAGCAGTTTCTCAACCAGCTTCCTTCTCAACCTTCACCTCAGCCCTCCTCCCGCCACAGTCAGATCATGCAATCTGCCCACTCAAACCTCTCGGAAGACTTCCCATAGAATTTGCAATAAAATCTAACCTCATTCCAATGAACCCTCACCTGGTTCCCATGTCCTCCCACCTCCCCAGCTGGCTCCCTCCTTCAGCTGTCTCCTCTCTGGGTCAATCTTTCAATCAGACTCACCAGACCTCTCCCCACCCCCCAGGCTGGTATCTACTATTTCCCTCCATCAGGAATGTTCTTTCTTATCTCCCTCAACCTAGACAGCAGTGATTTTGAACCAGTGTGCCATTGCACATTGTTGTGCTGTGAGAGGATCTTAGGTGTGCTGAGAAAATTTTTAAAGATCATTAAGTTATTTCTGAAAGAAGTTAGAAGCACAGTAAGCATATTTTTTTCTTTATGCCTGTTTTTTTGATCAACATAATTTAAATGTGCCACAGAAGTTGAACTATTGATTCAAGTGTGCCATGAGATTAAAAAAAAAAAAAAAAGGTTGAAAACCACTTCTCTATAGAATGAATCCTTCCTAATCTTCATTGATGGGTGAAATGCACCTGCTCAAAGAGGCCTTCCCCATTCACACTATCTACAGCTGCAGGCAGTCCCCAACTACTGGGCCACAGACCTGTATTAGTCCATGGCCTGTTAGGAACTGGGCCTCAAAGACGGAGGTGAACAGAGGGCAAATGAATGAAGCTTCACCCTGTTTATAGTCACATCCCATTGCTCACATCACTGCCTGAGCTCCGCCTCCTGTCAGATCAGTAGTGGCATCAGATTCCCATAGGCCACCTATGTAAACAGCTCATATGAAGGATCTAGGTTGTGCACTCCTTATGAGAATTGAATTCCTGATGATTTGAGGTGGAGATGTAATGTGCTTGAATTATCCCCAAACCGCTCCCCTTCCCCCTATTTATGGGAAAATTGTCTCTCATGAAACCAGTCCCTGGCGAAAGGCTGGGGACTGCTGATCTGTAGTAACACTCCCTGTATTCTCTTTCATTCATATTTTTTGTGGACTGATATAATTTATTTAGTCAATCATTCACTTTTGAACATTGAGGATGTTTCCCACTTTAGATTAACAATCCTGGGGTTAAACATCCTTGCAATTAAATCTGCATCTCATAACTATTTCCTTATAATAAATCCCTATGTTTGTGTTTTATTTTTTATTCCACACATACTTATATAGCACTTCCTCTTTACCCAACCATATTCTAAATGCTTCACTAATGTTAACTCATTGGCATGTGTACCCTTTCTTTTGTAGTTAAATACGCTAGCTTATTTATTGTGTATGCATTTATTCATTTTATTGTGGTAAGAACACTTAACAAGAGACCTATTCTCTCTTTTTTTGTCTTGAGATCTATCCTCTTGACAAATTTTTAAGTGCACAATACAAAATTGTATCTCTGGGTTTTGGGGGGAGATGTCTATCTTCTCCATTAGACTATGAATTCCATGAGGGCAGGTTCAACATCCCTCTTTGTTTCCACTGTAAACAATATAATTCATTGTAATCCTGGTGCACAGCACGGGCCTAGCACACAGAAATGCTCAATAAATATTTATTGAATGAACCAATAATGGAGCAGGCACATTTGGCATTTCACATTCATTATCTCATTTAATCTTCACAGACTCCCTATGGCAATATCATTATTATTTCCTTTTTATAGTTGAATACACCAAGGCTCATAGGTTAAGACACTTACATCTGAGTCAGTGTGAATCTTGGGCCCATGCTATTCCTACTGCACAGGGTTGCCACCCTAGATGCACAAGCGGCCCATCCCTTTATGCAGTGCCATGCTTGTTTCTTGGGAATGACACAGGACAAGTTAGCCTTTTCTCCCTTCTACCAAGAGATCATTGTTGCATACCCCTGAGGATGGGGAAATGTGAAGCTGATTAATAGGTCTGCACATAACCTTTAATTAATTGGCCAATATTCAAAGATTAGACCCTTGAACTTCAAGAAAAATTAATAGAAGAGCTCCTAAAATTAATTAATAGGAATCAACATGCTGACAAAAGTCTCTGTGCCTCCCTTAAAAAGTGAAGACAAAAGTGTGTAAGTCCTGGTTCTTATTTTGGAGCCACAAGGTCAGAGAGGATTGGACAGACTTTGCCTTTTTTATCTTACTAAAACCTTGGCCTTTGGGTTCCAAGAACAATCCTAACCAAAACTACCTCTGTGTAGTCTTCCCATTTCTTCAATTATTTAGTTGTTTATTTCCCTGTAATTTGCTATGTATATAGAATCATCAAATTTTAAAACCACAAAGTACCCTAAAGATCATGTTTTGTTTCTTTAATGTGTGACTTCATTAATTCAGATGACATTAATTTAAAATTCATGATAATTACATAAACATAGAGTGAGCAGTACTATGATGCTTTCTAGTCGAAATATGCATATTCTCTGTAGTGCTACACCATCTCTTCTTAATAAGCATGTGAGGTGACTGCCTGATTAATGCCTTGAGGTTGTGGGACAGATGGAGGAGAAAGACAGAAGATATAGAGATATGAGTTGGGCCTCATAGCTCTAGTCTCAAAAAACCCTGGGGTTGAATTTTGGCTCTACTGCTTTCCAGATATGTGGCCTTAGACAGATGCTTTAACCAAGCCCTAGCTCTCTTCATTTGTAAAGTGAAAAATAACAATAGCACACTTATCATAGAGTTATTGTGAGGAATAAAAATGAATATTACATGGACAGTGCTCAATGTGGTATACAGCACATAGCAAGTGTTCAATGAAATTACTAAAGCTGCCAAAAGTAATGTCAGGCAGCACAGTGAGAACATCCACAATACCAGGGAGATCACATACACGACTTCACTTGCTTCTTACCTCAAGTAAGGTAGGTTTTACATGTGAGGAAACTAAATCTGAGCTTGTTAGTAATTTGCTTTTGGTCGTGCCTTAGGAAGTACAGAAAAGGATTTTCAAACTCAGATCAAGGAAACTCCAAAGGGCTTTCACCACATCCTACCTCCTCTGAGACACACAGTGAAGTGAGTTTAGCAGTCATATCCCTAGTCTGCCTTCCATGTGCCCTAAATGCTGAAGGGATGAGTGTGTGACACTCAGGAGACAGGGTTTCAATTAGTGAATTAGTGGAGGAAGAGATGAGAAATAAGAAATAGACCCTTTGTCCCTCCACAGGGCAAACTCACCCTAGGAAAGAATCTCTAACAGGTGAAGTTCCTGATTTAGGTGGGTTGTTGAACTAGATGACCACACTGTCTTTCCTACCTCCAGGATTCTGTAATGAGTTATGCAAGATTTCTCAGTCATTGCTCAGTCAAACCTTCTTACTTGTCTATATATAACTGTGTGCATTGGCATAGACAGTGAGGATGGAACTTATCAAATCCAGGACTTTGACCCAGAGGTGGGAAACATCCAGAAGGAGTGAATGCACACATCTGTGAAATTAGAACTAGACTTGAATTCATTTACTTTGTTTATAAATAACATAGAGTATGGAGTGTGCAGTACACTTTCAGATTTTACAGGTTAGATTAAGGTTTTTGAATAACACATTAGCAAATTGATGTGAGAAAACCTAAAGCTCCCTGGAGATGATGTGAAAGAATCAAGAAAGGCCCTAGAGGAGTTTTCCTGGAACTTACAGGACTCAGAGATCTGAATTCTCAATAAAGACCTAGGTAATTCACTGAAAGTCTTTCCCAGATTAGACTCCAAAGACCTTCATCTAATGTTTTTCCATGGTCGAAAATACTGTAAAGGAAAAGAAGAATAAGGAGAAGAAAAAAGGGGAAAACAAAAACTAAATAGACGATCCTATTCTGACTTTGCCAAATCATAGTGCAGTCACCCTTGGTTGAGGCTGAGTATGGTTCAGACCCCATGGGCTTTAGAAAGCAAAAATGCACAGGTGAGGGACCCAAGGAAAACATCCAAGAGCTGAGGCTGGACTACAATTATTGGGATTTTACAGGCCACAGGCAAGAGCACCAAGAGTGGTATGACTGATGTCTACAAAATCATGCATGTAAGAGTAAGCACAAAGCCAGAGAAGCTGATTCTAGACTATAAGTGGAAACACACTCTCATTAAGTAAACAAAAATCTCATGAAATCTATTACTCTCAAGAGGCAGAACTGGCTGAAAGAACAAGTGGTTCAGTTCAACATATATCACCAAGTAGAACTAGAAGGGCTAACTTTTTTAATTAAACTTTTTACCTTGAGGTAAGTGTAGATTCACATGCAGTTGTAGGAAATAGTACAGAGAAGTCCAGTGGTATCCCTTTTATACAGTTTCCCCCTGTAAGGACATCTTTGTACCTACAGCACAATAGCACAACCAGAATATTGGCATTGATGCAATCTAAAAACATAATTCAAATTTCCCTAGTTTTCATTGTACATGCATATATATATACATGTGTGTGTGGTGTGCATGTAGTGTGTGCATTCAGTTTTATGCCATTTCATAAATGACTCATCCCATGAGTCAGTTTCTGTATCCATCACCATAGTCAAGATTTAGAACATTTCCATCACCACAGGACCCCTCATATCACCCTTTGGTAACCATACCCACATCCTTCCCACCCCCGTCCCTATTACCCAATAACCACAAGTCTTCTCTAACTCTATAATTTTGTCATTTTAATAATGTTACATAATGGAATCATAGGCACTCGAATATTATTTAAATAACAGCACACAATTATGGATGAGGAACAGCCCTTGAGGTGATAATTGAGATACGAAAGTTGAACTACCCCCTCTTGTAAGCTGTCTTTTGTGCTTTAACAGTGAACTACATGAAAAACGGGTCTGACGTACCTGAATTTTCTGGCAGTCTCTGGAATCACTCACTTCATCTTACTTAACAACCTGTGTGGGTGGGTAGGGCAAGATACATAGAAAGTCTAGGGCTCGGAATTGGATTTGTCCCCCTGGAGGGGGCATGTCCTGGGGATAGGACCCCCTGTAGATGAAGGGAGTGCCAAAAAGATACAGTGTCTGAAAGGCACTGTTCAGGTGCCAACTGTTGGGAAAGTGGTCAGGTCTGGAATGGGAGACCAACAAGGCCTGAAAGAAAGGCCTTAGTGCTAAAGCTGTCCTCTGCTCTCACTCGGGAGCCAGACCCATGCACAGTGATGCATGTAAAGGAGACCATAAGAGGCTGACATTGTTGAAAACAAATGATGCTCAAGAATTTTAAAAATCACTTTGACTTTGGCCATATGTATTTAAATATTCCACAAATGGTTAAAAAAAAAATCAAGTGATCTGGGGCAGGCAGCAAGAAGGCTGGTGAGGAGGCCACAGCAAAAACACAAGTGAAAAGAGAGAACCTGGTTATAGTTATAGTAATGAAAGAGAAAGGTGCTCACTTGTGAAAAAATAAATAGAAGAGACTCAAGAGTAATTGGAACTGGAGGAGAAAGAGAAGAGACATCACTCATGTACCCCAGCCTAAGTGAACAAAACATACAGAGGGAGAAGAAGATGATGTGGTCATGCTGAGATTGAGTTACCGGGACTTGATGTAGGAGGAAACGACCGCAGGAAAGTTAAGAGATGTTATATAAAGCTTGGAAGAGGTGAACGTTTGACATATTGATTGATAATCATGCTCCTAGTTGAAGTCATAGTAGATTTCTAAAGGAAAGGGTACAAAGAGAGCTTTGGAGTTCTCAAAGAATGGGAAAAAGAAAAGAAGTCAGTCAAGAATACAGATATGAGCCAAAGGAAGGGGAGGAGGGTTGAAACAAGAATCAGAATGTCAATGACCTGTGAGAGAGAAAAAGTTAAGCGATACTGAGGGTATTGCTCGAAATAGCTAAAGAGAAAAAAAGATACAGAGACTAGGCTCTTCAAATAGTGCTTTGTAATCTGTGAGCTAAAGCATATCCCAATGGAAGAAATTCTTTTTTTTTTTTTAAGTCAAGGTCTTGCTCTGTCATCCCAACTAGAGTGCAGTGACATCATCATAGCTCACAGCAACCTCAAACTCAAGCAATCCTCCTGCTTCAGCTTCCCAAGTAGCTAGGACTATAGGTATATGCCACCATGCCCAGATAATTTTTCTATTTTTTTTTTTCAGAGATGGGGTCTCACTATGTTGTTGAGGTTGATCTCAAATTCCTAACCTCAAGTGATCCTCATGCCTCAGCAACCCAAAGTGCTAGGATTATAGGCATAAGTCACTGTGACTCACCAAGAAATTCTTAATGATGGAACTTCTGGTAGGATCACAGGTTTAGGGTTATTAGTTTTCTTAAGAGATGCCACAATTTTAGTGGCATCTCTCAAGTCTCACCACATGGCACCTGTCTACTCTAGCTCTTATTACAAACTTTCTTGCTTAACCATGAGGCTGGACAGCATCTACAAGTTCTATAGCCAGCTAGTTTAAGTAGGGGAGAATAAAACAGAAAAGAAATCAGGAAAACAAGGATAATATAACAACTGTAATTATCAAGATTTCTTGGATCTTCCAGGCAGAAAATCAATAAGAAAACACTGGACTTGAACTACACTTTAGACAACATGGACTTAACGGAGACAAAACATTCTATCCAACAATAGCATAATACATATTCTCCTCAAACCCAGTGGCACATCCTCCAAGACAGAAAGTATATTGTGCCATAAAAAGAGTCTTAATTTTTTTTTTAAAGATTTAAATCATATCAAGTATCTTTTCTGACTACAATGGTATGAAACTAGAAGTCAATAATGGGAGGAATTTCAGAAAATTCACTAATATTTAGAAATTAAACAACATGCTTCTGAATAACTAATAAGTCAAAAGATATAAAAAGTATTATATTGAGACAAACAGAATTTAAACACAACATATCGAAACTTCTGAGGTATAGAAAAAGTATCTCTAAAAGGGAAGCTTATTGCAATAAACACATACATTAAAAAAAGATCTCAAGTAAGAAACCTAACATTAGACATCAAGGAAATAAAAAAAGAACAAACTAAGCTCAAACTGAGTGGAAGGAAGGAAAAAGCAAATATCAAAGCAAAAATAAATGAAATCAAGACTAGAAAAACATAGCCAAGATCAATGAAACTAAGAATTGTTGTCTTAAGAATTAACAAAATGAAAAAACCATTAGGTAGACTAAGAAAAAGGAGAGAAGTCTTAAATAAATAAAATCAGAAATGAAAGAGGAAACATTACAATTGATACCACAGAAATACTAATGATCATAAGATGATACTACAAACGATTATACACCAACAAATTGGATAACTTAGAAGAGATGGGTAAATTCTTAGAAATAAACAACCTACTAAGACTGAATTATATAAAAAAAATAGAAAATCTCAACAGACTAATAATGAGTAAAGATATTGAATCAATAATCAAAAATCTGCCATCAAAGAAAGGCTCATGACCAATTCATGGTTGAATTTGATCAAACATTTAAAGAAAAACTAATATCAGTCCTTCTTGAATTCTTCCAAATATGAGGAGGAATAAAGACTTCCATACTCACACTATGGGGCCAGAATTATGCTGATAAAAAGGCAAGACAAAGACACTATGAGGAAAAAAAATTACAGGCCAATATTGTTGATGAAGTGCAAAAATCTTCAACAAAATATAGGGCAAATAAATTCAGCAACACATTAAAAGGATTATTTATCATGATCAAGTGGGATTTACCCCTTGGATGCAAGAATGATTCAACATAAACGAATCAATAAGTGCACTACACTGCATTAACAGAATGAAGGACAAAAATCATATGATCATACCAATAGATGCAGAAAAAATATTTGAAAAGATGCAATATCCTTTAATTATAAAATCTCTTAATAAATTATGTATAAAGGTAATGTCCCACAATACAGTGAAAGTCATTTATGACAAGCCCACAGCTAATATTATACTTGTGAAAAGTTGAAAGTTTTTCTTTTAAGATTAGGAACAAGACAAGGATGACCATTCTCATCACTTCTATTTAACATAGTACTGTACATCCTAGAGCAATTAAAAAAAATGAGAGAGTAGACATAGTGATAAAGACAGAGATATAGAGATAGAGACAGAGAGAGAGAGAGATTGGGGGAGAGAGAGGGAGAAGACATTCAAATAAAAAAGAAAGAAGGTAAGTTGACACTGGTTGCATATTTTATGATCATTCATATAGAAACTCCTAAAACTAACAATAAACTCTTAGAAATAACAAATTCAATAAAGTTGCAGAATACAAAAATCAGTAGCATGCTGATACACTAATAATGATCTGAAAAAAAATGTTTTAATCCCACTTATCATAATATAAAAAGCAAAATACTTAGTAATAAATTTAACAAATAAGTGAAAGAATTCTACACAGAAAATTATAAAATATTGACGAAAAAATTGAAGATGACACAAATGGAAAAATATCCTGCATTCATAGATTGGAAAAACAAGTATTATTAAAATGTCTATGCTACCAAAATCAATCTGCAGATTTGATGTAATTCCTATAAAAATTCCAATGACATTTTTTCACAGAAATAAAAAAAGCAATTCTAAAATTCATATAGAACCACAAAAGATCTGAAGTGACCAAAGAAATTTTGAGCAAAAAGAACAAAGCTGGAGGATTATACTACCTGATCTCATACTATAAAGCTGTAGTAACCAAAATAGCATGATACTGGCACTAACACAGACATATAGAATAATGGAACAGAAAAACAGTGCAGAAATAAATCCATGCACTTCCAATCAACTGATTTTCAGTAAAGGTTCCAAGTACATGCAATGAGAGAAAGGACAACATTTTTAATAAATGGCATTGGGAAAACTGGGTGTCCACATGCAGAAGAATAAAATTAGACCTTTATCTCAGGCACAAAAATCAACTAAAAATAAATTAAAGACTTAAAAGCAAGACCTAAAGCTATAAAACTACTAAACAAAAGCTTAGGAGAAAAGCTTTTTGACATTCATCTGGGCAAGAATGTCTTGGATATGATCCTAAAAGCATGGGAAACACAAGCAGAAAGACACAATATTATGGCATCAAACTAAAATGCTTCTGCACAGCAAAGGAAACAATCAACACAGTGAAGAGATATCCTAAGGAATGGTAAAAAATTCTTGCAAGCCACACATATAACAAAGGGTTAATGTTAATATCAAAGATATATAAAGAACTCAAACAACTTAACAGCAAAAAAGAAATAAATAATCAAATTTGAAAATTGGAAAAGTATCTGAAGAGACATTTCTCAAAAGAAGACATACAAATGCCCAACAGGGATATGAAAAATATGCTCAAATTCACTAATCATCATATAAATGCAAGTTAAAACACACTGAAATATCACCTCATATCTATTAGGGTGGCTATTATCAAAAAGGCAAGTGTTGATGAAGTTATGGAGAAAAAGGAACCCTGTAAACTATTGATAAGAAAATAAATTAGTGAAATCATTATTGAATCCAGTCTGGAGAGTCCTGAAAAAATTAAAAATAGATCTACCATATGACCCAGCAATCCCATTTCTGGGAATATATCCAAGGGAAATGAAATCAGTATGGACTCCCATAGTCAGTGCATCATTGCAGCATTAATTACAATAGCCCAGATACAGAGTCAACCTAAGTATCTATCCTTCAATGAATGAACGGATAAGGAAAACCTGATATATACACATACAATAGAATAACATTTAGCCTTAAAAGAGAAATCTTGTTATCTGCCACAACATGAATAAACCTGGGGGATATTATATTAACTACCATAAGCTAGGCACAGAAAGACAAATACTGCTTGATCTCAGTTGTATTTGGAATTTATAAAAGCTGAACTCAGAGAAGCAGGGAGTAGTATGATGGTAATCAGGGTCTGGGGAGGGGCAGGGGAGGATTAAGGTGATGCTGGTCAAAGGATATAAAATTTCAGTTAGACAAGAGGAATAAGTTCAAAAGATCAATGTGCAACATGATGACTATAGTTAAAAACATTCTGTATACTTTAAAATTTCAAATGTTCTCACCACAAAAAAAAAGATAAGTATGCATGAAATAGTAGATATGTTAATAGTTTGACTTATCCATACCATAATATACACATGTATCAAAACATCAGGCTGTAGGTGATAACATCAGGGTTAGGTGATATCTCAGGATGGTTTTGATTTGCATTTCTCTGATGAGGGACGATGAGCACTTTTTCATATGTTTGTTAGCCATTCATCTGTCTTCCTTAGAGAAATATCTATTCATGTCTCTTCCCCAGTGATATATGTCATTGTTGGGTCTTTTTTTGTTAATTAATTTTATTTCTCTATAGATCCTAGTTATCAAGCTTTTGACTGATTCATAATATGAAAGTATTTTTTCCCATTCTGGAAGTTGTCTGTTTACTTTGGTTGTTGTTTCCTTAGCTGTACAGAAGCTTTTCAGTTTAAGTAAGTCCCATTTGTTTATTTTTGTTGTTATTACAATTGCCATGGAAGTCTTCTTATTTTTTTTTTAATTTGTCCATCAAGAGTCTGATGGAAATATTATTTTCTATTTACTTTTTTATTATTAAATCATAGATGTGTACATTAGTGCAATCAAGGGCTACAATGTGCTGGTTTCATATACAATCTGAACTATTTTCATCAAACTGTTTAACATAGCCTTCATGGCATTTTCTTAGTTTTTGTATGAAGACATTTGAATTCTGCATTTAGTAAGTTTCACCTGTACCCTTCTAAGATGCACTGTAGGTGTGGCCCCACCAATTACCCTTCCTCCACCCCAACCTCCCCCCTCCCTTCCCCTCCCTTGCTCCTTTCTCCATATACTTGTGCTATAATTAGGTTACAGGCTTCATATGAAAGCTATAAATTAGCTTCATAGTAGGGCTGAATACATTGGATACTTTTTCTTCCATTCTTGAGATACTTTGCTAAGAAGAATATGTTCCAGCTCCATCCATGTAAACATGAAAGAGGTAAAGTCTCCATCTTTCTTTAATGCTGCATAATATTCCATGCTATACATGTACCACAATTTATTAATCCATTCGTGGATCAGTGGGCACTTGGGCTTCTTCCATGACTTAGCAATTATGAATTGGGCTGCAATAAACATTCTGGTACAGATATCTTTGTTACAATGTGATTTTTGGTCTCCTGGGTATATACCTAGTAAAGGAATTATAGGATCGAATGGCAGGTCTATTTTTAGATCTCTGAGTATTCTCCAAACCCCATCCAACTTTGACAACACTAAATGCTTTTTCTTAATGCTGGGCACCTCCCATTGGCCAGTAGGTGTAGTTTTTTCCTGAAATATACCTGCAATCACATGAATAATATGTAGTTATGGACAATGAATGCACTATAAAGCCTTGCTGTCTTACAAACACCAGTCAAATTATAGTAATTTGACAGGAGACAGTGGCTCATCCCTATAATCCAGCACTCTGGGAGGCTAAGGCAAAAGGATTACCTGAGCCCAGAAATTTGAGACCAGCCTGAGCAACATAGCAAGAACACATCTGTACAAAGAAATAGATGAATTAGCCAGACATGGTGATGTGCTCCGGTAGTCAGGAGACTGTGGCAGGTGGATTGCTTAAGCTCAGAAGTTAGCTATGATGACACCACTGCACCCCAGCCCAGCAACAGAAGTAGAGCCCATTTCAAAGTAAAACATATTGTAATTTAATACATGCTTGAGGTTCCGTGAAAACTTAGATGGACACGGTTGAATTCTTTCCTCTTTTATTGTTCATTCTCTTTCTGTCACACGTATGACAACTATGTTTAGTACCCTTAAAAATTAAAATCCAAATGAAGTCTGCTTTTAGCTATCATGTTTCAAAAGATATGTTTGTGTTAATGCATTCAAAAAGGTATAGAGTAATTGTCCTTGTTTGAGACATTATGTGGAGACCAAAAATGAAGGTTAACAGGAGACTTGGTTTTCCTGGAGTTTATAATTTTAAAAATAGCGTTGGTAACAGCCAAGAGTTAAGTTCAGAAAAGGGAACAGAATAAAATTCAATAGAAAAATACACTCAAGAATAAGTAAATACATTGAGTGAATAATGTACTTATGTATACAGGTTAGAATACTGCAGTTCAATCTTAAAGATTTCATTATCAGTTGTTATCAATTATCCAGTAATTTTGGAGTCCTGTTTTGGTAAACGGGTTTAACTGCTTTTAAGTTTGAAATGAGTTTTGTATGTGATTGTTAACATCACTGACTGTTGTCTTCTGTCTCCACAGATTTGATCCAGGCCACCAATGAGACCAATGTCAACATTCCCCAGATGGCCGACACGCTCTTCGAGCGGGCGACGAACAGCAGCTGGGTGGTTGTGTTCAAAGCTTTAGTGACCACACATCACCTCATGGTGCACGGGAATGAGGTAAAGGGAGCTGCGTGACCTTTATGAGTTACATGATTTAAAGCCCTTCAAATTTTCACTACTTAGGGGAAAAATGAGAGGAAATGTATAGTTTCAAACAATCCAGAGTGCAGTTCTAATCTTTTATTTAGCTATTTATCAAGAAATAGATTCTAAGCCAGATGCTGCCATGGGGGTTCCCTCAGTGAACAGCAGGCCAGCTCCAGACCCCTGCCGTGGACTGGGCCTTGCAGAAAAGCAAGGGACACAATTGTTTGGTTTCCCCAGTGCATATAAAGTTATGTTCATACCATTCTGTAGTCAATTAAGGGTGCAATAGTATTGTCTAAGAAAATAATACATGTATCTTATTTTAAATTACTTTATTGCTAACATGTGACCATCAGATGCCCATCTGAGCCCTCTGTGGGCTGTGGTTTCTTTTGCTAGTTCTGGGTCTTGCTGCCGTGTTGCCGGCTGCCGACTGCCGGGGCTGGCAGCTGAAGGTGGGATGAGTGGCATTTTCTTAAAATAAGATGACAAAAATGTCTGCCCTACCAACTGACTCTTCCTTTCACAGAATATTTCTTTGTAGCATGTGTGCTGTTTGGTAGCATTTTACCGACAGTAAAACTTCTTCCAGAATTGGAGTCCATCCTCTGAAACCCTGATGCTGCTTTATCAACTAGGTTTGTGTGATATTTTAAATCCTTGATTGCCGTTTCAACAATGTTCACAGCCTCTTTGCCATGCTAGATTCCATCCCAAGTAACCACTCTCTCTGCTCATGCCCAAGAATCAGCTTCTCTTCTGATCAGGTTTTCCTGGAACTGCGTCCAGGCAGTCACATCAGAACACGGCCTTTCAGAACACTGCCTCTCTTGCAGTTTCCACCACATCTGCAACTGCAATTCCAATTGAAGTCTTAAACCTCCTAAGCTCATCCATGAGGACCGGAAGCAACTTCTGCCAATGTTAATGTTGCTGTTTTGCCCTCCTTGGATGAGACATGAATGTTCTTAATGACATCTAGAATGGTGGGTCCTTTTCAGAAGGTTTTCAGTTTATTCTGCAGATTCATGAGAAGAATCACTATCTGTGGCAGCTGGAGCCTTACAAAATATATTTCTTAAATACTATGTCTCGAAGCTGTGGAGTGGAGTTGTGTCAGCAGGTGTGAAACCGACACCAGCCTCTTTGCACGTCTCCCTCAGGGCCCTCTGGTGACTATGTGTGCTGTCCGTGAGCAGTGGTGTTTTGAAAGGAACCTTTTCTTCTAAGCAGTAGGTCTCAACAGTGGACGTAAAATATTCGGTAAACAGATGTGCTGTCATCCAGGCTTTCTTGTTCCATTCACAGAGTACAGGCAGGGTGGGTAGATTTAACATAACTCTTAGAGGCCCTGGAATTTTCAGAATAATAAATGAGTGTTGGCTTCAACTTCAAGTCACCAGCTGGATTGGGAAAGGAAGTCAGCCTTTCCTTTGAAGTTTTGAAGCCTTAAAGCCAGGCATCAACTTCTCACCTCCATATAGGAAAGGCTTAAATGTCATCCTCTTGCAGTAGAAGCCTGGTTCAACTTCACTGGAGATCTTTGGTTTGGTAGTCACTGTCATCATTAGCTGGATCTTCTGGATGACCCGCTGCAGCTTCTACCTAAGCACCTGCTGCCTCACCTTACACTTGTATCCGTGTTAGACGGCTCTTTCCTTAGCCTCAGGAAGCAGCTCCCGCAGCATACGACTTCTCCCCTGCAGCGCCCTCTCCTCTCTCAGCCCCCATAGAGTTGAAGGCAGTGAGGGCCTTGCTCTGGATGAGACTTCGGCTTACGGGAACGTTGACCTGGTTTAACCGTCTGTCCAGACTGATCACGCCTCCTCCACACCAGCAGTAACACTGTCAGTTTCCTTAGCGAGCTGCCCCTTGGCATTTGTATCTTGGCTGACGGATCTGTCCCAGCTTTTGACATGCCCTCTTCACTGAGTGTCACCATTTCTAGCTTTTGATTTAAAGTGAGAGACAAGTGACTTCTTCTTTCACTTGAACACTTAGAGGTCATTGCAGGTTACTGATTGGCCTAATTTCAGTATTATTGTATCTCAGGGAATGGGGAGGCCCCGAGGAGAGGGAGGCAGAGGAACAGCTTTTATAAATTAAGTTCATCATCTTACATGGGCACAGTTTGTGGTGCCCCAAAAGGATTGCAAGGGTACAAATGACATCAAAGACCACAGATCACAGCCTACCACACAAGATATAATAATAATGAAAAAGTTTGAACTATTGCAAGAATTATCAAAATGTGGCACAGAAATACAGAGTGAGCACATGCTGTTGGAAAATGCCACTGGTAGACTGGCCTAATGCAGGGTTGCCACAAACCTACAAATTGTAAAGTGTAATCTACAAAGTTCAATTAAATGCTTAATGCCTGTGATAAATGCTTCTGGCTCATAACACATGTCTATCATAAACCTTTTAGTGGCAAAGATAGGAGAAGGGAACAGTAAAACAACATCCCATGGGAAAAATTCCTTTGTGCCTTTAAATGAAAATTATTTTCATAAAATGTTTCTTTTGGAAAATATTGATAAAATTAAACATTTTATATGGGATATCTGCTGGATCCTATTAAACTTCAGTCTTTATATTATATTCAGAAATGAAAGATCATATAAGTTAATTCATTGAGTATTAGTAAAAGTTTTTTTCCTCCATCAGAGAAAGTCAGCAGAGTAGGAAGCTTTGTAACTGACTTAAAGAGATCATAATGAGAATTAAAAGAAAAAAAAACTACCTTTGCTGTCAAAAATTGTTTAAAGATATATTTGAGAATATAGGTGTTTAATTTTTGTTTTTCAGAGATTTATTCAGTATCTGGCCTCTAGAAATACGCTATTCAATCTCAGCAATTTTTTGGACAAAAGTGGATCACATGGTGAGAAAACACATATTTTATAATGTTTTGCTAATATTTTAAATTTTCAAGTAAAGTTATTAATCCAAATTCATTGCAACTGATGGCTTCACTGGGTATTTAAGAAAAATGTAAAAATAACTTTTTAAATATGGCTTTAGAGTTTTTAATTATAGAAAGCATATAAAATACATGCTAATTACCTTTTTGGCATTTTCAGTATTTACCTTAAAAAGTAACAATGGGTGTGCTGGACCCACACTTGTATACTTTCGAAGGTTCAGGAGACAATGAAATAAAAGATGCCTTCCAAGTTTGGAAAATGCTTCCAGTCTTAAAGGCATTTTCTTTGTAGATTAATAAGGTTTGAATTCCACTTGTATGCTCATGCACCTTATTTACTGGAAGCCTGTCATGTGGAAGGCAGGTGCGTCAAGCAAGCGGCTGTCATCAGATGGCGACAGGAATTAAGTCGGAAACAGGCTATGTTTGAAGCAGTAAACACAAATGCAAGGAAAATCAGAAAAGATATTCTGTACAAGTGTGATAGTTTCGCTATATGACAGAGTAACTAATTGAATAGTTCTGGAATGCCTCGTGCCCAAAGTATTTTTGCCTAGAAGATTCTAAATGAGGCATGTCTTATGCATTTACTGGCCTTATCCTGCAACCGTCTATATTTAGGGAGTTAAAAATTTCGTATTATACAAAGCACAGCTGAAGGTATTTTATTAGCTTTATTTTTTTCTCCCTGCCCCCAGGTTATGATATGTCTACCTTCATAAGGCGCTATAGTAGATACTTGAATGAAAAGGCTTTCTCTTACCGACAGATGGCATTTGATTTTGCAAGAGTGAAGAAAGGGTATGTTTTTCCTTTCTTATATTTATTTGAGGAAAATAAGTCCCTGAGGTATACTTGATTTATTTTAATTAAGCTTAAATGCCAATTAATTCTAACCTTGAAGGCCTAGTTTGCAATCACCTGAAAAAAGAAACTCAGTAAATAATATAGATGTTAGTCTTGAGGTTGCAATATGAATTATTTTATTTATATTTTCATGCAGAAAAATACGATTTGCTGGTGGGGCATAGTGGCTTATGCCCGTGACTCCTTCTGGGAGCCCGAGATAGAAGGATCCCTTGAGCTCAGGAGTTCAAGACTAGCCTGAGAAAGAATGAGACCCCTGTCTCTACTAAAAATAGAAAAAATTAGTGGGGCATTGTAGCGGGCTCCTGTAGTCCCCAATACTTGAGAAGCGGAGGCCAGAGGATCTCTTGAGCCCAGGAGTTTAAGGTTGCTGTGAGCTAGGCTGAGGCCGGAGTACTCTAGCCCAGGTGACAGAAGGAGACTCTGTCTTAAAAAAAAAAAAAAAGAAAGAAAACCAACTTGATAACTTGATTTGATACTCGGAGTTTACATTCCATCACATTTTATTTGTTAAAATTAATTCAAAATTCTTAAATGCATATGTACCTTTAAATAATTCATAAAAAAGAGAACTAAAACAAATTTCGTTTAAAAGAGTAGAGGCTGTCGATGACCATAGCTATTTAAATGTATTTTGCCTGAGATGAAACTGTGATTGTGTGTGTGGTAGAGCTCTGTTTTTGAGAGGTGATACTGTCCTAGGAAACACCCCCCTCCTCATATTTAAACTAATTATTGATACTACCAAACGTTTGAGAAAATCTCACTAAAACAGAAACACCTGAATTTTAATCCATAAGTATTATGATTGATTTCTCTCTAATAGATCTTTAAATCTTATCAGAAGTGCTCAGCTAGAAGTGTTCAGCAGGTCTTACACCTGTCCCCAGCTTGAGACAAAGGCCAGGTATCATAGAAGTTTTCATATTTTAGTGTCTAGAACCCACATGAAGAGCTATTACTCTGTCTCTGCAGTACCTATTACTCTAGCTCATTAGTATAGATTTGAGCTACTTTTTTATCATGGTGGTGAAAAATATCAACTTGTCCATTCAAAATAAATGATTTCCTTGTGAGTGACTGCTTTGTAAAATCAGGTCTTTCCCTCGTCCCTTCTCATGAGAGCTGACTAGTTGATGTGCCCGCCTCTGGCTTCTTACGTGGCCCTGCAGCCATTACTGCTGTTCCCAGCTCCATGGTGACCTCTGCTCCCCCCTGTGGACATGGAAGGACATTTTCAGCGCTTTCCTCACCACTGCGTTGAGAGAGAGCCTGACAGTGACTGTTATCAGCCTGCCCACGTGGTCTGGGAGTCCCCAGCTATTGTGGCACCACTGACACTGGCCATTGCTGGGTGCGGGGCTCTCTCAGAGGCGGTGGGTGGGCACCTGTGCCCCTCTGACACAGCCTCAGCATGAATTTCACTCCTGTCCTCTGCAGCTGGGTAAACTCTTATCCCTTTTTGGCAAACTGTGCTCATTGGCTGGAGTTTTCTTTACTCGATGGTAATAATTTAATGTGTCCTCCTAGTTCCATAGGTTTTGTAGACTTCCAAGACATGTTTTCTCTTTCTCAAAACAATGAAAAAAACTGGCTTTAAGGAAAACTTAGATCTTTCACATTATTACCTCTGTTATGGATTTGGAGGTCAGCTGACCTCTTGTATGCCACATTCCTTTCTACCGGAGGGCAGTGCAGACGGAAAGCGGGCCCTGCCCGTGGTCGGGGGTGAGAACCGGCCGGGGGAGCAGTGCTGACAGAGGAGGTGGCACCAGCCTCTGAGACCCTCACCGAGATCCCCTGGGAGTCACTGAACAGGAGTGAGGGGCAGCTTAGCACAGTGCATGTGGTCCTGAAGTTCTCATGTACAAGGAAAGTTTGTCCGTTTCTTTTGTAAAAAAACTGTAGGGCTGACGGTGTGATGAGGACGATGGCTCCGGAGAAGCTGCTGAAGAGCATGCCGATCCTGCAGGGGCAGATCGACGCCCTTCTGGAGTTTGACGTACGTATCTCACCCGAAGAGGCGTCCTGCACGCTCCCAGGGAGATCTGCAGATTTCCCCAGGAGCAGCTTCAGATCTCCCGCATTGGGGGATACTTAGTTCAGGCTGTTAAGCTCAGGAGAGATCATTTAATTTCCCCAGGTTTTCCAAACAGTTTACCCAGGTGTTTACTCAAGTCTGGGAAATGTCAAGTTCTGGGCAGCATGCTGGCCTCCCGTGGTGCTCGGCAGGGTGAAATGTGTGCAGGACGTCCCTTCAGGCAGCCACATAGGTGACCTCTACTAGAAACCATTTTACGGTTTATATGACGCTGCCCACCAGAGGGTTATTATCATGCAGCAGAGGTGACACTGGTCCTTCTGACAGTATCAGCTTGATTTGTCTCTTAAAACCACTCCTGCGTCTTGACTGTGGTGACGGATGCACCAACACACAGCTTGTGTAGAACTGAACACACACAGGTGAGCTCAAGTAAACCCGGGGGTCTGAGGAAGGTCAGTGGGTTGTGTCATTGTCACCGTCCTGGTGGTGACGTGCCACTGTCATTTTCATCGTAAGATGCTGCCATTGAGGAATGGGGTAAATGGTATATTTATTCTGTGTTACTTCTTATAAGTGTATAGACAGTTATTGTTATCTCAAAATAAGTTTAATTTAAAAATTTGATTCATGAAAATAAAATATTTTGATATGTAGGAAGATTCTTAACTCCTGTTGTTAGCTTTCCTCTATTTTGGTAGTTACCTAAAACAAAGATTTTCAAAATTGTTCTCACAAAGTAATGAGAAAGGCTCTTGAATGTTATCGCAATCAGGTTGATGAAAATATCTCTGATTGTATCTGAAGCCCGTACACTGTACCCCATGATTGAATTATTGTACACAGCTATGATTCAATAAAAAAA